>OMMV01193625.1:0-11792 GCA_900302635.1 Chatrabus melanurus
GCTGTACTTTGATTATTATTATTATTTTTTTAATGAAACATATTTGTTCCTCTAAATTATAATGCACATATTCTAGGTATTATTTCTTTTACACCATGTTCTGTGCATTAAGAGTGACTGCTGTCAAAAAAAAGTTTATGAAATGTTTCCCCATTTTAGGTTGGGTTAGAAACTTTCTAAAAATTGATTTGACTTTAGCATACCAATGTAACAAATGAGCATTCAGATTCTATGGTCAGCTCCATTTTTCATTCTTTGCTTACAATTACCTGGTTGTTACTTTCAATTAAGTTAACAGCTGTTGCTCAGTGAGAAGTATTAATGTTTAGTTGCTCTGGAGGATTTACAGTATTAGGCTGCTTTCACACCTATAGTTTGGTTGAATGAATAAACTATACAGCATCCAGAATTTTCACATGCGTTAAATATTTGTTCTGGATTGTGACCCGTACCACTGAACTCAACTGAGTCCCGACTTTTGACATTGGTCCGTGGTTCCCTCGTTTGGCCCATTCCAAAGTCTAAATGCATGTTCATAAACCAAACTATCTGAATAAAAGTGCTATGGTCTGATTGAAAGCGACCAAACCGGGTAGGTGTGGAAGCAGCCTTAATTATAAAATAAACTGACTTTAATGATTTGACTAGTGAGGAGGAGGAGCAGCAGGATCACGTTTCATCACTTTTGGAGGCCAAAAGAAGAGGCATCTCTCGTTCTGCTCTTCGCTCTCATCAGCCTGTGGCTCGACCAGTCACTGCTAGCCTTTCCAGGTAGTGCCCCATTTCACCCTGATCTTTAGGGTTGTTATTAAGAATAGGAATAGAACCACAAACTGAGTATATGTTAAAGATACATTTTTGTTTGTTTGTTTTTGGTTGTGCTTTTTATTTACTGAATTTTTCAATAATGTTTGTTTTTGAAGTCATTATTGTCCAAAGTTGGCTAAAAATAAAAATAAATTAAAAGGTGTGATCAGTCTGTGTTAAAATGGATACAATTTATGTTCTTTTATGGCAAATTAATGTTGTGGCAGCCTAAAGTGTTGCTTTTAAGCAGGGTTCTTGTTAGGGCCGTGACACGCATCAATGACGCATTAAAGTGTAAAATGTCGCATTGGTTCCCACAATGGAAGCGTCCACTGTCACATCATTAAAATCTGTTTCAAAGCCCTCGTTGTGGCAACCAAGGTTAGTAACCAGTTTAGCCTTCATTTCATTCGCAAAATATAGTCGGCGACTTGAAGAACCCCCGCCAGGCCAGAAAAAAAACTATTAATTTGATTTGATGTCAATTATTTCGGTGCAGTGCTCTGACAGCTTGCAATTTTCTGCTCTCACCATTTGCGTGATTATTCATTATTGTTCATGCAACAAATAAATATTTTACCTAAAAAAAAAAAAATTTTTTTTAAATTCTTAATTCATTTTATACATGCCCAGGTCCTCCTGCATAGTGCAAAGTTTACAGTCGTGTTTTTTTTTTTTTTTTTTTGTGTGTGTGTGTGTGTCATGATGACTTGTTTTTAAAGTGATAACTGCATTAATTTCGATGCAGTTGCGGTGAAAGTGGTGAAGTCGCGAATGCAGCCTGTTTAAAAACAGCCTCATGCTCCGCTAGAGACGGTGTGCTGCAGGCTCAGTGCACTTCTGGGTTCAAACATAGAAACACTCTCTCAAAAATATCAGGAGTTGAGGACGAAGTGTCCGTCGCCTCTTCCTGTGCAGTTGTGAGTCCACTGAATCGAACGCCGCGCTCAAAGCATGTGTGCAGAAGTCCAGAGCTCCGGAAAATAACGAGTATTCACGAGTTTTTCCGAGCATGTGCTCGGTAGGAACACTGAAGAACGTTTTGCATTATAGAGTGGTTTTTTTTTTTTGACATTACGTTGTCATGGAGAAAGAAAGCTACTGTTACACTGCTTGGAAGTTGCTTGAAAGGTTTTGTATTTTTTTTCTATAATTGCATTTCTACACAAATATTCTTAAAATGGCATTCTATACTATTTTAAATTTCTTAACAGTTAAGAATACAACTTCCTGCTGCAATGAATTTGCTATGGGAGTATGTTACCCATTCAGAAACAGTTATATTGAAATTTATATTCTGAAGAATATTTCGCAATATGTGTATACCGTTACCGTTCTATGCTTCAAATTGTACCGCAATATGAATTTTAGGCCATACCGTCCAGCCCTAACGCAAATACAACTGTCTCATCAAAATCATTGTTAGGAGACACTATGTTGTCTCATTGATTTGGTAGTTGTCTCATTAGGTCCACGTTGTCATTTTTCCCTCGCAAGAACCTTGTTTAAGATATCTTTGCTTCCTATTCAAAAGTCAAGAATCTTAATGAAACGTTGGTTGATGAAATCTGAATCTCAGTCTGAAATGAGAAAATATAAATGGTAATTTTACTGTGCTGACATGCATTATCTCAGCAACCTGACATCTGCAGTGGTTAATTGTCAGTGGGGGTTTTTTCCTCTTTTTGTTGGCTACATCAGGGGTTTGGATGTCCCCCATTCAGGGACTGTTGTGGAGGCAGCTCCTGTGCCAGACCTGCTGGGCAGCATTTTGTCAGGACAGAGCATGCTGTTGATGGACAGTTCTGACATAATCATTAATAGAGATGGTTCTCTTAAAGTTACAAAGCCAAGTAAGTTTGTGTGTGAGTGAGTGAGTGAGTGAGCAAGAGGGACACAAACCTTGCAATCCAATTACCATTGGCAAAATTGACCAACATAATGTTTTTAACTACCTCTAAAAGATTTTTACATTTAATTTCTTACTAAGTAGCAGTCCAGACTGTGTAATTACTAATTTATTCTAAATGACCACAGAGCAGAAGATGGATAAAATTATTGGTTGCTGCCCTTGATCCATGGAAGAGCAGCAACACCACATAACATTTTATGCAAAAACTGCATTACCCAAAACCTTACATGCTGATCATGTATTCTATTCCTTGTGTTCCAGTGAGTTTATCGCCCTCATTGAATCCAGTTTGCGGCAAAAGCAGTAACACTCAGATCAGCCCACAGACCTCAAGCAACCTTGAAGGCGTTTCTGCATCTTTGAGCAATCACAGCGACCTACCAGGATCTTCCTATAGACCTTTAAATGAACCTATCTCCCAGAACTCTCCTCACTTACCGCCTTTAACACCGTCTCTGGCCAACCACACAGTTCCTAGTTTCGACTTACAACCCCGACATCATCTGAATGACCAGCCTCCTGATCCAAACAGGCTTAACCTCTCTTTAGGACACCAGGGAACCACTGGGGTTGGTGGCCTTAATAAATATCCCAGGGAAACCACCTCATCATCTGTCCACCCTACTCCAGAACATTGCTCCAGGAACAAGGGGGTGACCCCATCAGAGCCCCAACCTAAAAAAGCACCCCCAAAGCCCATGTGGGTAGATGTGTCAGTTCTACCTAGGATACCAAAAATAAAAAGGGAAAGCAATAGTGTGACAAATGATGGAACTCATGAAAGTAACTGCAGTGGTAGCAGTAGAATTACTAAAGGAAGCAGTAGCAATGACACTAACCGTACTGATGGATATGGAATGCTTGAAATTGGGATGAACAGCCTTTCTGGGGGCAAGGGCAAGCAGCAGAGTGTAGACCAGCAACAGGGAAGAGGAGGTGGTCAAGCTCAGAGGCACAGGTCTGATGGAGCAGGCTCGTCATCTGCGTTCTCCAATTCATTTACTTCTTCCTCCTCCATTACCAACCAACCACAGTTTTCCTCATTCTCTTCATCATCTTCCTCAGCAGTAAGCTTTCGCATTAACTCCAGTGGGAACTCCTGGCATTCAAGGCGATTAAGTACCGCATCTGCCACTGTTCCTGGATGCAGTGTGCAGCTAAGCTGTAGCAAAAAGGAAGATGAGGCAAGAAAAAGACAGCTGCACAGGGATAAACAGATGCTGCTGGCATCACATACGGTTGCCAGTAAGCAACAAGAGAGGCATAACGTGTATGATCCCTTTAATCCCACTGCTTCAGACTCTAGCAGCTCAGATGATGAAGCTGAGAACAACAACTTGGGACGGAACTCCCCACATGCCACACCTGAAGCAGATGCTCCTGGTCTCGGAAACGAGGATGATTTCAGGCAAATCCAGCAGGAATTGTATCAGTTTGAAACTGAAACACAGGAGAGTAAGGATTTGCAAGAAATGCTAGGTAGACCATGTACCCCAGAGGCAGAAGAGCTCAGCTGCTCGGATGAATCTGTCAAGGATGAAACAGAAACTATCCCAATAGACACTACAATTGATACTCAAACATCATTATTTGTCTCCAAATGCAAGGAAGAGCCTGGGGAAACTTTTACAGGAGAAATTGAAGGATGTGGTCAGAGTGCACAGAATTCTTTGAATTCAGAGATGGAATCTCCATTGCCTATTCACCCCAGTCCACTTCTTTTAAAGCCTGAGAAAGAAAGTTTAGAAGAGGAGATTGTGCAGAATGTTGAACTTCTCAACAGCGCTTCCCCTAAAACTCAAAATGACTCAACATCATTTAATTCAACAGTATCCAGTTCAGCAACATGTACTTCTGCTCCCACTAAGAAGAAAGAAAAGGCAAAAATCAAATCTGATTCCAAATCCTGTTCCAGGTCCCCATCAAGGGACTTGAGCTGTAGGAAGGAAAATCCCAAAAAGAGTCTCTTATCAAAAGAACGTCGCTCTAGCAGTTCAGAGACGGACAGAGGCAAGAGTGGAAGCCTGCATGCCTTAGGCCATGATGGCAGACGAAGAGGTCGGAATAGAGACGGAGAGGGGAGTTCCTGGCGGGAAAGATCCAGAGAGAGGAGGAGAAGGAGGAGGAAGGAGGAACGCTCATCTTCTGACAGTTCCCGGTCAAGTTCATCTGATAGAACTCACAGAAAGAGAAGGCACTCTCGGTCACGATCCAAAGAAAGGAAGCGATCCAGGTAAATATGTAATAATTTTGCCAATCTCAATCATGTGCCAGCCATGCAGCTTTTAGTTTCGATCAAGTAAAAGTTTAACCTAAATTATCTGATTTGTAGGTCTGCTTCCAGTTCTAGCAGCAGAGAGTGTTTAAGAAGGAAGAAACATAGACGAAGGAGCATGGAGAGGAATGAGAGAGATCATGAGAGAGGTCGGGTGTCAAAGGACAAGAGACGCCATTGGTCTCGCTCAAAATCACGGTCTAAGTCACGTTCCAGATCTAGATCAAGGGAAAGGAGAAAAGATCATGCACGTAAGCAGCAATCATCCTCCTCCTCAAGGGATAAGGTGGACTCTCGATCAAAAGACAAAAGGAGATACAGATCTAGGTCTAGGTCAAGAGAGAGAAGGAAAGAAGGGTCATCCAAGAGTTCACAGAACATTTCACAATCCCGTATTTCATTCTCTAAAGATACAAAGGGCATAAAGGACAAAAATAGAGAGAACAACAACACTCAAATGTCTGTCAAAGAGGGAAAAGTTGCAAGACTCAAAAAACAGGTAATACCCACCTGTACATCTGTCTCTAAGGTTAAAGCAGAAGATAAAGACTCCAAGGCAAATACGGAGGCTCCAACAGCAAAAATGGTGAAGGAGCAAAAGGTTGTCGAAGTTAAGAAAGAAAAACGACCATCTTTTGATATGTTTGAAGATTGCTCAAGTTTCAGATCAATCAAGACAGAATTTGACACCCCCTCTTTCATCGTAGACAAAGGGATAAATGAGGAAGGAAGTGAAAAAGACCAGTGTGACCCCATCAAAACGGAGGCTGTCGAAATGGAGGCTGTCAACAGGGAGGTCGTCGAAATGGAGGCTGTCAACAGGGAGGTCGTCGAAATGGAGGCTGTCAACAGGGAGGTCGTCGAAATGGAGGCTGTCAACAGGGAGGTCGTCGAAATGGAGGCTGTCAACAGGGAGGTCGTCGAAATGGAGGCTGTCAACAGGGAAGTCGTCGAAATGGAGGCTGTCAACAGGGAAGTCGTCGAAATGGAGGCTGTCAACAGGGAAGTCGTCGAAACGGAGGCTGTTGAAACGGAGGCCTTCGAAACCCGGGCTTTCAAAACGGAGGCTGTCGAAACGGAGGCCTTCGAAACCCGGGCTTTCAAAACGGAGGCTGTCGAAACGGAGGCCTTCGAAACCCGGGCTTTCGAAACGGAGGCTGTCGAAACGGAGACCTTCGAAACCCGGGCTTTCGAAACGGGGGCCTTCGAAACCCGGGCTTTCGAAACGGGGGCCTTCGAAACCCGGGCTTTCGAAACGGGGGCCTTCGAAACCCGGGCTGTCGAAACGGGGGCCTTCGAAACCCGGGCTGTCGAAACGGGGGCCTTTGAAACGGAGTCCTTCGAAACGGAGCCTGTCGAAACCCGGGCTTTCGAAACTGAGGCTTTCAAAACGGAGGCCTTCGAAACCCGGGCTTTCAAAACGGAGGCCGTCGAAACCCAAGCTGCTGAAACGGAGGCCGTCGAAACCCAAGCTGCTGAAACGGAGGCCGTCGAAACCCAAGCTGCTGAAACGGAGGCCGTCGAAACCCAAGCTGCTGAAACGGAGGCCGTCGAAACCCATGCTGCTGAAACGGAGGCCGTCGAAAACCGGGCTGTCAAACCCAAGGTTGTTGAATCTGAGGTGCTCAAAAATGAGGCTGTTAAAAACGAGGTTATCGAATCTGAGGCCATCAAACCTGAGGCCATTGAAATCACCATAACTAAATCAGAACCGAGTTCCCCAGAATTGTACCGCTTAACCCCTAATGACACCTCATTTTCTACAGTCACCACATTGCACTCTCCCTCCACAGATCCACCTGTTACAGCAGGTAGTCTCCAGGAATCCGACTGTCAGCCTTATCCAGTATCACTGACATCCTCAGAACCACCAAATGCTGCTGTATTTGACATATCTATGAAACAGGAAGTTCAGCAACCCACAGACTCTGATGATGACTTCAATGTTGATGTGATGCTAGACAACCTGGACTTTGTAAAGTCTGAGAGTGCTGAGAGAAGAAGTACATCTCCAAAACAGGAGAAGGAAAGGGAGGAGGGCAAGAATAAGGGAGAGCAGATAATGGTCACAGTGGGGGCCAAATCAAAAACACCAGTTAAGAGGGTTACCTGGAATATACAGGAGCCAGAGGGGCCTCAACCCGAGAAGTCTGTGAGCAGTGAGTATTACCAGCTTCTAAAGCTAGAAGGATTTCTATATGCACAGTCGTAGAATTGTGGGACATTGATAAAATCTCAAACGTGAAACTATCAAAGGTAGATAAAAACAGATTTTACACAACCCCTTTAATAATTACCTTATTTGATTGAGACATTTTAAATCTGCTCTTTAAAGGCTAAAACCTGAATGGAAAAGCCCCTCATGACATTTTTGCCAATTCAGTGGCTACAATAAGTGTTTTTCCAAAAGGTTTTAGCTTGCCCCACAGGCTTCCATTGTACAGCCTTTGACAGTGTTAGCTTTGTGACTCATTGTGATCATTTTGGAATCCAAAAATGGCAAAAAAAAAATACAGGCCACGTTGAAAAATCCCAGCATTCCCCTTTAACCAGCCGGTATATTCCATTATGCTCTCCATGAGGTGAGAGCCTCACAGGCGCAGCGGTTTCACCACTGACCTGCCAAACCTGTGTTCATGGAAAACTCTGGATGATGAAATTATTGGAGTTCCTATACTTGAAGTGCTTATCATTTTCACAGCGGCTTTGAGATGTTTTTCTAATGCCGTTGAAAGTAGCGCTACGTAGCGCATGTATTGTCAAAGTTTTCTGTATCTTTAAAGGCATAGAACAATTATTTTTATTTTTTTTTAAATACACTGTTCAAGTTCTTGATATGAGAGAGAGAAATCCATATTTTAATATCTATATACGTTTATGTTTGGCTGATATATATTTTTCTGAATCATTTCTCACTCAGAGCTGGCTCTTTATAAGTTGAAGCTGAAGCAGGAAGGAGCTCGCAAATCATCCTTTACAACCCAGGCATCCATTCAGGTAGGACTGTGTAGTGGTGGGCGATATGACAAAAGTATCATATCACGATATTTTTCAGAGAGGATTACGATCCACGACCTTATCAACATTATTTGTCATGGTGGATTTTTTTAAAGACTATTTTGCAAATTACTGAACAGTAAAAGCAAACTATTTTACCTATTTAAAAAAATAAAAAAGCACCACACAAGGTATCGAAACATAAAGGAAAGAAGAATAGAAGACCATTTAGTCCAAAATACCTTTTCGAACAGATTTAAATCAAGTGTGTAGTTCTGCAAAATATGAACAATTCAACAAAATGGATGACGTGGTTTTGTCTTGTATTTAATAACAGTTAGACTTAAGTATAAATTCCATCCTGAAATTAACACAAAAGTAACGTGCACTGCGCTCTTGCTACATGGTTTTAAAAATGTCTCACATTGGTAGGAATTGTATTGGACAGTCAAATACTTTTTTTTTTTTTTTCTCCATACATACACTGATCAGCCATAACATTGTGACCACTGACAGGTGAAGTGAATAACATTGATTGCCTTGTTTCAGTGGCTCCTGTCAGTGGGATATATTAGGCAACAACAAGTTAACATTTTGTCCTTGAAGTTGATGTGTTGGAAGCAGGAAAAAATGGGGGCGCGTAAAAATTTGAGTGACTGACAAGGGCCAAATTGTGATGGCTGGACGACTGGGCCAGAGCATCGCCAAAGCTGCAGCTCTTGTGGGATGTTCCCAGTCAGTGGTCAGTACCCACCAAAAGTGGTCCATGGAAGGAAAACTGGTGAACCGTCGACGGGGTCACATGGGATGTGCTGGACAAACAAGTCCGATCCATGGAGGTCCCACCTCACAACTTACAGGATTTAAAGGATCTGCTGCAAACGCCTTGGGCCCAGAGACTACAGCACACCTTCAGAGGTCTAGTGGAGTCCAGGCCTCGATGGGTCAGGGCTGTTTTGGTGGCAAAAGGGGACCTACACAGTCCTAGGCAGGTGGTCACAATGTTATGGCTGATCAGTGTAAGACATAAAGTATGAATTATGTTGCACATCATCATCATTTACCATTCTGTTCTGTGTGTACTGTAACGTAATTTTTTTTATTAGTATAACTATATTATTATGAACCAGCTCCTTACCTTTATGCCAATGGCAGTCATTTATATTTTTCACTGCCAGTGGCTCAGTGAAGTCTTTACCCAAAGCACAGCAGAGGAGTCCACCTGATTGTTAGCCCCACTGTCTGTGGTTCTCTTCCAGTCCCCAACATTCCCTCTGGGAAGTACATTATTTCAAGACACAATGCACAGCTTCTAGTTGGGATTGAAACGACTGGTCAAACACAAATGAGGTTCTGAAGTGTGCAGAATAACTATTTGGGCAAATTGTTTTTTTGAAGCCCTCATTTTCCAAGGTTTTTGTGGGAATCATTATTTTGCAGGTAAAATGACACTAAATCAGTTCCTGCTTTGCTGCACTTGTTCTGTCAGATTGGAACGCCTTTATCGAATGTTGTTTGTTTTAGCCGTGTAGCTTCTAGCTACATGTACCTAGCTGACACGCTCAGGTGGGATCCCCCTCATTGTTTTACTGTCGGCATACTCTTCTGGGTGGATTCTTTTAAGGTGGTGAAAAAAGCTCTTTGTGTGACCATCTGATGTGCAAGCCTTATTGTTGCAATATTTGCAAATAACTGTCATATGCACTGTGCTGGCTTTGGAAAAGTCAAACCAGTTCCATATTACCAGTCTTTTTAAAAGACCGCCTCCTGCATGTTGCAGACCATCACATTGGCCAAATATGAAATGTCTTACATCACGCTGCAAGGCTGAGCCATAGAACTGCAACTGATAGGCTGTGCCATGCCAACAAGCTGACACTTTAATTGTTCTCGATTTAATGTCGTCATGCTCCACAGCCCGAAGACTGAGTCACACTCCGTTTTTAACAGCATTCTTTTCATGTGATAAAATGAACACAAGGTGGCAGTGTTTCTCTGTTTCTCCACCAGGCGAGATATCACATTTTTCCGAAACTTAAATAAACACAGACCTGTTTTCAGTGTGAAAGCCAAGCTGTGAAAATCAAAACTGTTGTCTGGGATGTGGAAGTCCAAAGAAAATCTTTGCGTTAAACAAATCTCCCCTCAACCAAAAAAAAAAATACATAGCACCATATTTTTTCCCTAATTAATTACAAATATATTTCCTTATTCTATTTCCTAATGATTGAATTACTCTTCAGCAGACGTGCAATCATTTGAAAATGTTTTTGTTTGCATCCAGCCATCTGGCTGTAAAAGTGATGAGTAAGTTGTTTTATTTAAGGTCCTATAAATGACATTTTAAACATGAATACAGCGGCTAACGACTGCTTTCTATTGTAAAAGTGTAATGGCGTCCTGTGCTGACATTCATAGCTGGATTGGCCACATATGCATGGGAGTCCCGCCCCCGTTTATAAAGGAGCAGTAGTGACCGCCCACATAGCACAAGTGCACATAAGATGGGGGGAGAGTAGTGACTTTGCAGAGGAAAAGACGTATTTCCCCTTGCTCGCCCAGTGGACTTATCTCATTACTTGGCACCGTTCACCAAATGCTCAGTAGTAGGCTTGTGTGTTCAGTGCCGTCTTTGGCTGAGCAACACCTTGCTGTGAAAACAAAGGAAGGGGGGAGTTTGGAGGAGTGCCTGAGGGAAGCTGGTGCTTTAACGCGCTAAATACCTTTAAAGTGTGTGCGTGCTCAGGCATTACAATACCTTTTGGTTCTATAGTTTTAATTTGTCATGTTGCAGTAATTTATTTTCACATTGAGATGAAAGAACAGGTTTTTTTTAAGTTTCGTATAAAGATGCATCATTTTTACTTTTTCCCCTCTTGATGTAGTTTTTAACAAAGGGTGTAATTTTCCCGGGGGTACACAAACATTAAAGTATAATGATGTCCACTCTGAGTGAGGGAGGTATTTTAATACCATCATTTATTTCGCTCTGCTGTGCACAGTAAGCGAATATTCTCAGTATCTTAACTCTGTGGCAAAACGTGAGCTTTGACAGTTTAAAAATGGCAAAATTAAGATTTTATTTTATTTTGTGCAAGAATGTCGGCCCATATTGAAGTGGCAGAGACGAATTAAAAACCAATCCAACCGAGCTGCATGTCCTCTGCAGTTTTTATAGTTTACAGTGTCACATTTGAGAAGACACTGAAGGGTAGAGATCCACTTCATCTGAACACACTTGCATGAGTACTGTTGAGCCAGGTCGGAACAGTCTTCATACACTCACCGGCCACTTTATTAGGTACACCTTGCTAGTACCTGGTTGGACCCACTTTGGCCTTCAGAACTGCCTTAATTCTTCATGGCATAGATTCAACAAGGTGTTGGAAACATTCCTCAGAGATGTTGGTCCATATTGACATGATGGCATCACACAGTCGCTGCAGATTTGTCGGCTGCACGTCCATGATGCGAATCTCCCGCTCCACCACATCCCAAAGGTGCTCTATTGGATTGAGATCTGGTGACTGGCGGCCATTAGAGTACAGTGAACTCATTGTCATGTTCAAGAAACCAGTTTGAGATGAGTTGAGCTTTGTGACATGGTGCATTATCCTGCTGGAAGTAGCCATCAGAAGATGGGTACACTGTGCTCAGTTTCCTGTTCTTAGCTGACAGGAGTGGCACCCGGTGTGGTCTTCTGCTGCCGTAGCCCATCTGCTTCAAGGTTCGACATGTTGTGCGTTCAGAGATGGTATTCTGCATACCTTGGTTGTAACAAGTGGTTATTTGAGCTACTGT
>OMMV01193626.1:0-13242 GCA_900302635.1 Chatrabus melanurus
GACTGCCCCCCCCCCCCCACAAAACCACAGAATCGTTTCCAGCAGATGGCAAAGCTGAGGCTTTTCCACATAGAAGCGTTTTTTTCCCCCCTCAAACAATTTGCCAAAATGCTTCCTTTAAGGATGTCCGTGTGTTTTACTTGGTTACCAGCTGAGGACGGAGGCCAAAGACTCAAACACACGGACGGCACTTTGAAATAAAGAGCGATCGTGTTTGACTGATACCTTCCAGACCATGTTTCAGATGACTTTTCTTTCTTTCTTTTTTTTTTTTTGGCTTCTCGTGCTAAAGGTCTATTTCAAAATGATATATATGACTCACTGGGTACTTAACATGTAATTACACTAAATGAATAACATTTATATAACAATGTATGATTTGTGGAAGTATGGAAGACAGCAGAAAAGGAAGGGAAGCTTGTCTCATAAACTCTCATCACAGTAAATTTTGCAGATTAAAACAGACTCTGCAGGGACTATATTTTGTCCAACTCCAAATAGTGTTAAATCAACTCTGCCATAGTGTGAAATTACCTGCATTACAGTATAAATGACTATTAGAGTTGAACAATTTGACTTAACATGATGATAAATTTGATTTAACATTAGGATAGAGCTGATTTAACACTAGAGTGGGACCCCACATAGTCGCTCAATTTTATTGAGCAAAATTTACTGTTGCTAGATTTCCAGTAATAAGTTAAACATTTCTGATAATTTAACATCTAATTAATCACAAAAATAGATTAATTTCCTCTACCAACCAATAGAGGAGGGGAGGAGGTTGTGTGATTACCTCTGTGTGTTTGTTTGTCTGAAGTTAAGATATCTCAAAAAATGTGAGATGAATTTCAGTGGAGAGGTGGTCCTTAGGGTCAGAAAATGGTTCATTAAATTGAGGCTGTAGCTCAAATCTATGTAGATTTAATTATTTGATCCATTTCAGTAATTTATTTAACATTAGGGGCGGGTTTTCATTTGATCTCTCTCTTTAACATTTTTTGCCGTGTGATGTCACAAAGAGCCAAATGGGAAATAAGTCACAATGCTGATTGCCCTCTAGTTTATGGGCATGCAATGCATGGAGAGACAGCAAAGGGAAAAAGGCAAAGAAAAGAAATAAAAGAACAGGAAAAACAAATGAAATGCAAAGTAATTTAAAGAGGGGAAAAAGGAAAGAAACAAAATGAAAAATAAAGGGAAGAAACAGTAAATCAAGAAAAACTAAATGAAAGAGAACAAAAGGACAAGAATGGAAAGCAAAGGATGGGAAAAGACAGGATAGGAAGGAACAGGAAAGGAAAGCAAGCAATGGGAAATTTAGGAATTAAAGAATGAGGAAAAAATTGGAAAGTAAAGCAAAGAATGGGAAAAGAAAAGATAGGAAGGAATGGGAAAGTAAACAAAAGGAAATAAAATGAAGCAACACGGAATTAAAGAAAGGGAAAAGAGTGGAACGCAAAGGATGTGAAAAGAAAGGATAGGATGGAATGGAGTGTAAAAAAAAAGAGATGAAAGGAAGTAATGGGAAATTAATGAATAAAAGAATGGGAAAAGAATGGAAAGCAAAGGATGAGAAAAGAAAAGATAGGAAGGAATGGGAAAGTAAACAAAAGGAAATAAAATGAAGCAACAGGGAATTAAAGAATGGGAAAAGAATAGAAAGCAAAGGATGGGAAAAGAAAGGATAGGATGGAATGAGAGTGTAAAGAAAAAGAGATGAAAGGAAGTAATGGGAAGTTAATGAATAAAAGAATGGGAAAAGAATAGAAAGCAAAGGATGGGAAAAGAAAGGATAGGATGGAATGAGAGTGTAAAGAAAAAGAGATGAAAGGAAGTAATGGGAAGTTAATGAATAAAAGAATGGGAAAAGAATGGAAAGCAAAGGATGAGAAAAGAAAGGAATGGGAAATTAAAGAATTAACGAACAGGAAAAGAATGGAAAGCAAAGCAATGGATGGGAAAGCAAATGAAAGGAAGCAATGGGAAATTAAAGGATGGGAGAAGAACGAAAGGAAGAAAAATGGACGGCAAAGAAGAACAAATTAAAGGAAAACAAAGTGAAGGGAACCGAAAGAGAGAAAAAGAATAAAAAGGAATGGAATCCAGAGGAAATAAAAGGAAAAGGATGATAAGGACAAGAAATGAAGAGAGGAAAGAAAAGAAAATCAAAGCAAAACAAAAAAGTCTAAAGCGTATTTGTGTTTTCAAATATCTGTCTCATTAAAAAATTGGGGGGGGGAATCTCATCTTGTTGCTTGTCCATGATGTAGTGGCACGGCTCGTGGGAACAATAAACGTTTACGGTGCAGCAAAGGAATACTGAGGCGTGGGGCGAACGGGGGGGTGATGACTGATGTTTAACCGTGAGTGGGGTCTAAATCCCTCTTAGCATGACCCTGAGCTGTCCATATTAATGTCTGGCCTGTCATTACACCGGTCCAATTCACACAGCGCTGACACGAGCCGTCAGCGGATTAGGACCGAGCAAAAACACACATTTCATTACGGCTTCAAAAAGAGAACGAGGGAGAGAAAGACAACAAATGTGTCATGTCTGCTTTAAAAGATGTGAGGTCAATTTCCTGTCAGCAACAATGTAAAGGTTGTTCATCGTCTCACCTTTAAATCCTGGAGTTCCCCTTAAAGCTCCCCTGAAAATAGGACAGGAAAAAGCATTCTAAACTAAAATTCCTATTTTTTTAAAAATAAATATAACTGCACCTTTACACCAAATGTAAACACACTCGAGATGGCAGCTCTAAGTTGTTGTTCGCCTTTCGGCTGCCCCCGTTTCTTCAGGGTCGCCACAGTGGATCCAGTACAGGTCCGCATTGGGATTTGGCACATGGTTTTACGCCGAATACCCTTCCTGACGCAACTCCAGGTCTACCCAGAGAAACACACACAGCCCCTGGTCTTCCTAAGTGGTCTCCCAGCCACGTACTAACCAGGACACATTCTGCTTAACTTCTGAGATCTGACGGGATCAGGCGTACACAGAGCAGATTGGCTGCGCAGATGGCGGCTTTAAGTATCGTTTTATAAACATGTCAGTGAAATTTTACTCAGCTTTGGAAAAGAAAACCGCAGCGACTGATGGACTGAGTCCATCCCTCTGCAGTTTGTTAACATGATAATTCAAAACCAATCAATGCTACCATCTTGCAACTCACCAAATTAAAAGGGCATGCAATGATGATTAATATGATATAATGCACCAGGTCAATCCAAAAAGCAAGTTTCTTTTTGATGATGTAATATCCCATACACCTCTCTAACACCTGCTGAACACTGCCACCTGCTGGATAGTTGGTGGATTACTTGAGGGATGATGGAAATTAGGAGCAGGCGTGGTTTTGAATTTACACTGAGCTTGAAATGAGCTTGTTTGTGAATTTCTTTCATTTCCAAAGCCTAGATCTGATAGCCACCAAGGCCGCTGCTGCTTGCTTTAAAAAACAAATTGCTTTAAAAAGTTCTTTCTAATTTGTAAAGTGGAAGGACCTTACCTGCAGTATCTTATATTGACTTACATACATACATATTCTATACCCGCTTACTCCAATTAAGGGTCACGGGGGCACTGGAGTCCCAGCGGTCATTGGGCGAGAGGCGGGGTACACCCTGGACAGGTCGCCAGTCCATCGCAGGGCCACACATAGACAGACAAACACATTCACACCTACGGTCAATTTAGAGCCACCAAGTCACCTAACAGGCATGTCTTTGGAAGTGGCAGGAAACCGGAGTACCCGGAGGAAACCCACGCAGACACGGGGAGAACACGCAAACTCCACACAGAAAGGAACTGGGCACAGTGGGAATCGAACCCCCAGACCTTCTTGTTGTGAGGCAAGAGTGCCAACCACTGAGCCACCGTGCTGCCTTCTTATATTGACTTCAGTAGGAAAAAAACCCCTGCAGTTTGTTTCTTTGACACTTGCAAAACTTTAGCTACTTTTGACCAACGGACATGTTTTTCATATCTAACAAGCTAATTTCAAACAGCTATTTTAGTAGTAGGTCACGCTAGCATTTTGGCAGGGACGGGTCATTATTCCGAAGGTCCATTGGTCCGAAAATTAGGGTTAGTTAGTGTTTTGGGGGCTTGCCCCCCAATTTTACAAATAAAATCCTTACTTGTTGGGTATTTTATAAATATAATGCATATTTCTACCTATAGGACGGGTCCCTTAAAAGTAACTCTATTTTGCTCCATTTTACTAAGTTTGAACTGCATATAACCATTTTTAACAATTTTCGGCCCAACGGGCCTTCGGACTATTGACGAGTCACCCATTTAGGCAGTGTGATCATTTCTCCTCTTTAGTAAATCAAGGAAAAGAAATATTAGAGTGTTCAGCGTGGCTACTTTGTGCTGACTTAACATTTACACATAATCCCTGTTAAAAACCCAGTTAGCCTTCTTCAAACTGCTAACATTTGAGGCAACAATGAGGCTGCTTTGATAACTAGCTGCACCATAATCATTCTTTAACCTTGCTTTACAGGATTATCAATATATATATAGTTTTAATATGCTGATAGTACATACAAAATCGGTACCAGTGATTACGTCTGTGCAGCAACTGAGCTAGCTCAAAAGCTAGCTGTCTTAGCTCAGTGTGGCCCACATAACAAACTGTTGTCCATACAGCATGTTGAAATGAGGGTGCAAGAACAAAAAGTGAAAAATCCAACTACACTGGTCTCAAAAGTTGTGAATCAATTCATTACTCAGCTTTGGCGAAAGCCTAGACGTGTACCCTATAAATGCAGTGAGTGACTAGCTATACGGTATAAATTAATAAGTCCATCCTTTCCAGCTTTTTACAGGTTGTCTTCATGAAAAATTCATGGTAAAACATATGAAAAGTAATGCACAAAAAAAATTTGTACAAATCCCACATATATTCGTCAGCCAGCAGACAGTGACAACGTCACCAAAAACAAGATGGCGGATTTCCCGCCAACACCCCCCCCCCCAAAAAATCTGAAATTCATCTTATACTTAAAATCCTAAAGCACGTTTCTGAATGTTAAAGGGAAACGCGCATTGCACATGGGCATGGAAATTCTTAGGAATATCTTCGAAAAATTGCGTTTCACTTCTCGTGTATCATACAAAATTCAGCATGAGAATACATTGCTTTTTTTTTTTTTTAACATGATAACGCAAAAACAATAAATGCAATCATCTTGTAAGTCTCCAAATTACAAGCAAATATAATGTAGATACACTGAATAAAATTTGGTTAACTTTCAAGCATTAGCTCAATAGATGACTGGACTCATGTCACATTATGCATGTTCCACACACGTAACACAAAGTAGGAGCAGGTGTGCTTGAAGTTAAATGTAGGTTGAAATGAGCTTTTAGTTTCGTACCAACTGGGTCTGGTGGCCACCAAGACCAAGGCTGCTTGTAATCACAGTTGCTTTTTATTTATTCGGTTTTTTTAAACAAAAGAAATATGACCATTTGGACATTTTTGTGTTCTGCTTCTGCTCCTCAGCAGCAGTCTTGAATGACTGAAAATTAAATAACATTTTTAAATGTAAATACAATTTCCAGTTCTTTTAAACGTATCATTGTTGCACGCACAGGATCCGTCCTCGCCCTTCTTTCTAAACACCAATGATAAGAACGCAAACCTGTGCGCTCAAACACATTTTGAGCTCCGTTCTAGCTTTAAAGTGGCTGCACCGATCTCTCGCTGCATCTCGTCCTCTTGGTTCTCATCCACATTTTTCTGCCACACCTCTCTGTTGTTCTCTCTTTTACCTCTTCATCAAATCTTCATTTACTCCCAGAATCTTTTTCCCCTCATCCTTCCTGTCTCTCCCTCTCTGTTATCGCTCTCTCTTTCTCTGCGTTATTAGACATCTCCCATGCAATGGGATCCAATGCAATGAAATAATATATGCTTCACACATTTCTTAATTTGAATCATTCTCTTCTTTTGTTCTGCAAAATGTGACTTATTGCACATTAATCTGGTTTTCAGTGGAAATTTTGAAAGTAGGCTACTGCTGATTGCAGCTGATTGCAGCCCGAAATCCATCTGAGACGACCTCATCCCACCGTCGCCTCCTGGAACAACCCATCCTCCCTCTGTGATCAGGCTGCGAGTGACAAAAGCCCTCAGGAGACCAACACAGACACTTAGGGAAGCAGCATGTCAACTCAATAAACAGCAATTTATTGGCAGCGGACTGAATACATCCTCAGACGCCATCAGGAGAGCTTCTTATCGGTGGTGAGAGATAATTATGGAGATGAGAGAGTCCACCAGCCTGACAGGATAAAAATGGACGGATCGGCATTTGCACAAATATTTTATGTTGAATCATTTGTGGAAAAAGTGTTTTGTCATCTGTAAATACTACGGGTGATGGTATTAAATAATAATAGTTTTTAGGGATGTTCCAATCCGATCGCAGCACTCAGTATCAGGCCCAATCAAGGCATTTTTTTGATTGATTGGTATTGGATTTATTAAACGTGAGTCACACAGATCAGTGTGTTCCATCTCGCTCTGCTTCATATGCTCTGTACTGAGAGAGCTTGCTGCTACCTCACCAGCAGTGCCACATTGCACGTTTTAAAAGCATATTTATGCTCTGCTTCCCTTCAAATACGCACCAAGTCTGTTTCTGACGGATGGTGCATGCGATACGCTTCTTACTGGCCAATCAGGTAGCACTTTCCAAATGAATTAAGTTTTTCTCGTCAGCTTGTCAGCTGTGTTTTCCTCCTGCTAACAAGCACTGTACAGGCCCGTAGCCAGAAGGGCGAGTGGTCAGAAGGCCGCCCCGCCTTGCAGAAAGTTTAACTTTTGAACTCATTTGATGACATTTTTGCATAATAATAATAATAATCATTATTATGTATTGTATTTGTATTTTGTATGTATTGTATTGTATTTTAACAACTAAATCACAGCCACCAGTATTTCATCAATGTCATGAAATCAGTATTGCTCTGAGTGTTCTAATTTTACTACTTCAATGCTGCACTAAATGGGATTGATAAGCACCATATTAAAATCTGTTTGTTTAGTTTATTTTGTAAAAATAAATAAATAAAAACATTAAGGAGCAGCTTGGATTGAAGGTGTTTTTTTCTTAATCCATTGCAGAGCTGTTCAATTGTCAAGCATATACATTGGATTGACTTTAATGTGTTGCAGTGTGCTCTGTGCACGTGTAATATCCAGGAAAATACAAGTATCTGATCGGGACTCTGTATATTCAATATGAAATGAATCGCATTGGGATCAGGGGGCAAAAAAACCAAACAAAAAACAAACATGATTGGGACATCCCTAACAATTTTGCAGGAGAGGGCAGCACTTAATGCATTTGTAATTAAAAAATAAAAATAAGCACCATTAATTGTCTTCAAGCTGCCCACAAATCAGTTAAAAATTCTCAATTTGTCAACATTTTCAGTTTGCAGGCATTTATGATTCCTTCGTAGCATAATAACAGGCATAATCCTGAACCAGTCATGGATCCTGATCAGATCCATGCAGTTTTAATGAATTTGCAAGAGCAAATTTTGCAGTAATAAAAACTAAACTCAAAGAGCAAAGTTAGCTTTTTGGATAAAATTTTGTTGTATAATTTACACTAATGGCCGGATGGAATTTTTATTACATTAAATAAGTGTCTGAAAAAAACCTGATGCATTCCATCAGTCCACCAATCTGCAATTGCACCACACCCCCAATAACACTATGGATATTTAAGTTGTGTCACCACACTTGGGGGGGTATTTTCATTGTATATGGCTTTTTGAAACATACTACACTTCAGGGTGGACAGTGGAGATTTTGATTTTCCTGCAGGTTTTGTTCCTTTGTTTTAATAATTCTTTCTGCATGCAAGATGAGTCTGAATCAATCTAAAAATACTTATATGCATCTATTTTTTAGTAAAACTACACATTTGTATATGATAAGCAACATACGTGCTACTACACATACAGATATGGCTGCACATTTCTGAACCATCCAGTAGGTGCCACTGTTCAGCAGGTGGCAGCACAGCATTGTGTTATGGACCCCGAAGCAATGGCTGAAACACGTGTGTTTCAAAGGTTTTGAAATGTTTCAAGTTAGCCATCACTAATGTGCAGTACCTATGAAAAATGTTGGCACAATCCCCAGCCACACATTCTATCCATTCTTTAATTACAGAATTACTTTCTCATTCTGTTGTATATATCTGTCCCGTATTTACCCACGTATTGGGCATCATGGTTCTACCTGTGTTTCCTAACATGTTAGCGGGCCCTGACATGAAGGGCGGCATGCATTGAGGAGCACACGACATGCCCAGTGTTTTAGCAGGTGGCAGACAAACTGCATGTAAATTGAACCACACCTCTTTGTAATTTTTTTGTCTTCCAGGACCTACTAACCATCCAGCAAGTGGCAGACACATCTGTGGGCTATTACACAGGCAAAACAAAGTTGCTTTTTTGATTGATCTGTTGCATCAAAATTCACTGTGAAGTAATTAGTTCATCCTCATTATGCTCGCTTTTTAATTTGGCGAGTTGCAAGTTGATAGGATTGATTGTTTTTGAGTTATTGTTAACACAAGTTGGCTGGGATGGAGTAACTCACTCACTCACCCACTCATCCACATTTTTGCTGACCAGCCCCTACATAGTTACCACCATAGGGAATTACTCAATTAATTACAGAAATACCTGGAATAAGAAATTTTAGTGGCCTGAGACACTTTGATTTAGCAAATGTGATGTCCCCGTGGATGCAGGGTCACAGGAGATAAAAACAATCAATGTTTTTAACCTTACAGCTGTAGCATATTCAGCATAAAATAAAAATGTAAATAATAATTTTATTTGTATCACACTTTCAAACTATTATCACAAGGTGCTTCACAACAACAATTATAATAAAATTATAAAATAAAATATGATTAAATGATCAGAAATGAAAGCAATTCTCAATATTAATAATATATTGTAATTATTATTAATAATATTGTCATAGATCCATACATGTAGGACTACTAACAAATGCTTTCAACATAACTTAAGTAATGTGGACAAACCCATCATAGATCAATGCCATAGCCAAAAAGTGATAGTCCTCAATAATAGGTCCACACAAAAAAATAAAATTAAATAAATGAATTAGTTTAATTAAATAAAAAAAATTGGTCCACACCGTATCATATAAGCTCATAAGATATCCATACAAGAAAAAAGTGTTAATGACTTCATTAATGAATTCAAGTTCATGTGATGCCAAATTTTTGGGTCTTAATTTTAGCTTCCAGCGTAAAACTTGTGCCAAATCTACATGCAGATCCATGTGGGATCTGCTGTGGCGACCCCGAGTTTCAATTGGGAGAAGCCGAAAGTAGATTTTTTAATATACATATATATAATTTCAGCTTCTTTACTTTAATTCCACCAGTTTAACTAAACACAATGTTAGTGCAGATTGTAACAAAAAAAGGCGTGTTTGGAATTAATTATAGTCAATAAATGTGGACATTTTGCGACAATTTTGGACAGAGAAACACAAAAATTCTGAGTTAAGGTGTTACACTTTTCCCCTGTGTCCCCAAAAACCATCGGGTATCCAACCAGCAGGTCAAACCACATGGTCACAAGACTTTCGAAGAAATTACAGAGTGCCGCAGAGTAAATATTAAAAATCGGGTTTTTTAAATTTTTGCTTTTATTGTGATTCAGGGCTTCATGTATGATTTGAAGATTTGAATTTGCAGGAATATTTTTTTAAACATTCAACCAATCCCAAAGAATAATCTTAATGTTACGTTTCTGCGTTCTGCGCATTTGACAAGAGAAGATGCCACTCTAAGTTTCCCCATCTTTGTTCATTTTCATTTCTGTTGTTTTATTTTTTATTTTTTTTAAATTTTTTTTGGAGTTTAAGAGAATTCTCACCTGTACCATTCCAGTCCCTTATCGTAGAAGCGGTCGAAGAAGTGCGGCTCTGCGCCCACCGCTCTCACGTCCGGATGGATGCGCAAAAACTCCAGCAGCGCCCGCGTGCCACCTTTCTTCACGCCTATGATGACAGCCTGAGGAAACTTCTTACTGCCGAAATTATTGGCTATAGACATGTTGTTTGTGATCAGCTCTGCTGGAACCTCGTCTGTGCTGACAGTCCCCAAATCCGACAGCTGCCCGCGGACAAACGAAGCCGGGGACGCGTTGTAGGCGCCGGGGTGATGCGCTCGCGCTTCTTGTCCATCACGTGAGGGAATTTTGCTGTGAAAATGGGTTTGCTGGTCGTACACGGGCCTGAGTAAGGAGTCACAGTATCCGTTGAGGCAGTAAAAGAGGTAGGTGAAGAGAACGAGCATGGTAAAGAAGACGGACAGTTTGGACTGCGCCTTCAGGTGTCCACAGTTGAGCGCTGCTCTCCATTTACTACATCCCATGAGTCGCAACCCTGAGCGCGAGGACACAACGCAGGAATACTGGTCACGTCACATGGCTTGGTGCTTTTAAAGTTATTCAAAGTTTAAAATCAAAATAAACGTGCTCCTGCCGCCACTTTGTGTGGCGCAAAAGGTGCCCACCGCGCGTAAAAACGCGGCACATGATTCCCAGCTGGTTGTTTTTCAGCACCTCGCGCACAAGTGCTGACTTCTTCAACGATGTCCCGCTCTCAGCTGGAAGATGTTTGTGATTTGTGTGTCCCGCAGCGCTCCCGTGGCTCCTTCTGCGCTCTCTCATGCACTCCCGTGCGCTTCCGTGGCTCCCTTGGCAGCTACTCCACAGGGAAGCCTTTCCAGTGTGTCCACCGAATCCACGCCCTTGAAGCGCACGCCCCTTCCATCACCAACCTGTGCCACACTCAAATAATTAAATGACGTAACATTGCACACGAAGAAACGCGCGCAACATGACGATCACGTGGTAAATTCTAGAAAATGTACAAGCCAACTGAGTTGTTTACTGTAGCCGGCTAGTGGCCACCTGCTGTCTGTAACCATTAACCTCTTACGCTCGTGCGCAACAGGTGCGCTCACCTCCTCAGTCTGCATCCAAAGCAAACATGCCTCAGCTCAGACCACCAACACGGTCTCTCTGTGTCTTCATACTTTCTCTTTTGCACGTAAACATTTCATATAAACTGTTTGACTCCAAAATAAATATGTGAAAGTGGTGAGGCAATGTCTTTAAACCCACTGAGGCACAAACTGGTGGAAAGTATTTTGGAACAGAATCCTTCATGTGGCCTCAGAAATTCTTGTTTGTTCCAGAATCAGACTGAGAGGGTCTCAGCGCACTGTGGCAATGAAATAGTTCCATTACACCTTAAAACACATTAAGCACCTTTAACGTGTAGAAATGTGTCTTGCGGGCTCATATGGATGCTCAGTGATGGAAATATGCAACTGCATGACTTTCTTTTCCATTTTGTGTCTTTGCAGTCAACACAACTTGAATATTTTATTTGGTCACAGGAATAATTCATTAATGAACTCTCACATACAGACTCTCACTCAGGTGCACATACAGTCTCGTGCACACACATTCATGTAAATTTTGCAGTGTAAATTAAACTCTGCCGGCACTACATTTGGTCCCATTTAAAATAGTGTGAAATAAACTCTATCATTGTGTTAAATCAAGTTGTTCAACTCGAATAGTCATTTAGGCTCCGGGTGCAGGATAGAGAATCGTGCTCCGTCCATCACGTTTCATTTCAACACAATGACTTAGTCAGGGGGCATAGCTCAAAATTTCATTGTTCAGTTTTTGATAAAAGCATGAAATTTCTACCACAGTTAGTACAAACCATAAGGTTTATTTTTAGATGTGGAGGCAAGTTGGATTTGACCTCTGAGGACCTCGAGGGGTCAATGAAGGATTACACAGGGGTCAAAATTTAAAAATCTTCCAATCATATTGAAACATATACCATATTATTTGACTGATCATAAAGAGTCTAAAAAGGTGTATTTTGGACTATCTATGAATGAATGTTATGGAGTTATGGGGTAAAACCAGCAAAAATGGTGACAAAGGTCAATTTCAGTTTGTACAGGGGTCAAAAATTAAAAGTTGCTCCAATTTTGATCAACACAGATGCAAATTATTGGTTGAGCTAATAGGATTAATAAATATAATAGTTTTGACTGTGTTGAATGCTTGGTCTCCAAAGTAAAGGTCAAACAAGGTCAACGTTATCCAAGTTAAAATATATAGGATTAGATCAATTGTCGATAAAGTGGTTTGAGTCATATCTCATAGGTCGTACACAGGTGGTAGACATAGATAGTACTTTGTCAAGCCATAGAAATATAACATGTGGCGTACCACAGGGTGCCATACTTGGACCGCTTCTATTTCTGATATATGTGAACGATATGAAAGCAGCAGTCAAGTGTAAACTTCTGTTGTATGCAGATGATTCAGCTTTGATGGTGTCGGGAAAGGATGTTTCGGAAATAGAGGCTGCCCTAAGTATGGAACTAAATTTTGTATATGAATGGTTGACCCAAAAGAAGCATTCATTACATCTAGGCAAGACAGAGTCAATATTGTTTGGTTCAAAAAGGAGATTGAGTACTGTAAATTCAATGAATATTATGCAGATCATATTATCGTAGCAAAGAGTGATGTCACTTATCTAGGTGTAACTCTAGACCAATCATTGTCAGGAGATGCAATTGCAACTAATTTACTTGCTAAGTCATCGAATAAGCTCAAGTTCGTGCATAGAAATACCAGGAAATTTGATCTTAGAACTAAGAAATTATTAGTGTCTGCTCTAATTCAATGCCACTTTGATTACGCGTATTCTGCTTGGTACAGTGGTTTGACTAAAATGTACAAGAGGAGATTACAAGTTATGCAGAATAACATTATTAAATTTTTGTTGAATGCACCTCCAAGAACTCATATTGGTTATGAACAATTCAGTACTATTGGTTTTTTACCAGTTGATTATAGCGTTGAACAACTAAAATTAGGTCACATGTATAATATTGTTAATGGTTCTTCTCCTGAGTACCGTATCTTAAATGTGATGTACATAGAGTTCAAAACCAACATATCTATAATACAAGAGGAAGTGAATTTTCATTTGTTGTTCCCAGAGTCAATGGTTTTGGAAAGAGTTCTTTTATGTACACTGGAATTTGTGCATGGAATAGCCTACCTCAATCAGTGCAATCTAGTCAAGCCAGAGATAATTTTAAAAAACTTGTTAA
>OMMV01193627.1:0-10999 GCA_900302635.1 Chatrabus melanurus
AAATATGGGGGTGCCAATAATTCTGACCAGAACTGTACCTGACTTCTATTGCATTGCATTTTTTGACTCTAATATGGAGAAGGAGCAGATTCGTCGGCTTTCCCTTCAGCAGCACAAAGTAAATCAGACAATTAAAATTTTTATCTTACAAACATAATTCAGAAATTATGATATGGCTGTATTCCAAATTGAAACATAACTGATTTTTTTGCTCATCTTTTAAAAGGACATCACAAAATACCAGTGGATTTTTGACCATGATCCAGTACTGATTTGGTTTTTCTGTTTTGCTGAAATGGCAAATGAATATTTTTCAGAACTTGAAAATTTCAATTCCATGCTCACATTGTCATTGTGGGATCAGAGTCAAAGATGAAATTCAATTAAATTTTACATATTACATAAAATATATTTTAGAATGGTGAAAAATTTTGCATCACACCAACTAGGCCGTGTGTAAATAATGTGTGACCAGAAAGATGGCAAAATATACACTTTGAGGGGAAAAACCATAATAGCCTCTGTTCTTTTATGCAACTACATATACCAATGTGACTGAATTACCATATCATGCAGTAGACCATTGATCGATCATAGCCCAGCACGCCATGGTCAAAAATCACAAAATAAGTTGCAACCAATATTCTCAGAGCAACAAATCAATAACAGATTTATCACCTGAAATAATCCTCACCACCATCAACAGTTTGTGCGCAGCAGAAATTGTCAATCACTCGTTTCCCTCTGTGAGTTACGCAGTGATTCTTGCTCTTACAAATAACGTAAGACATGTTAATTGTTGCAGTTGTTGCTTACTGTCTGAGTTTTGGTGCTGGACTGCGAAGGTTCCAGACACACTTTGGTCTTGGATTAACATTTCTCTTCTTTTCATGTTATTACTTTGCCCTGTTTCTTCATAAATGGAGCCGAACCCTTCCTATGATATCCCTGGAATGTTCTGAATGCCCTACACATTTTTGTCTCCATTTTAATTTTTCTTTTTGAAAAATTTTCCACTCAAATGCACAACTTTTGGTTTTGCTTCAGCTTTTGTCTGTGAACTATATGACCGCAATGTTGTCCAATCCCAGAGCGTTCAAAAGGCATTGCTTTTTTTCAGTGAGATCACGAGAAAATATTACCTGATCCATCCGTGAACTCATGGTTGCAGCCATCTTACAGGGGAATCTTGCAAATGCTGCATGCTGATTGGCCTAAATCACCACATACATCATCATTACAGGATGAAAACATCACACATTTTGTGATGATTTCAACACTCAAGGACAAAATTTTGACGACAATTTGTGCAAAAACTACAGAAAATTAGAATTGCAAACATAAAGAATTGTATTTAGCTAAACAATATGAGGGCAACTGGAATGTCCTTACGATTCAATATCATCTTATTTTATCCAAAGTTGCTCACACAGGAGTAATTTGAATAGCATAAGTTGATTTTTTGTTTTTTAAGGTGGAGCAGTAATGTTGACATATTTACATGAGTCTAACTCAGTGGCAGGCCGTGCATTTTATACCGAGGCCTTCAGAGCTAAATGTAGTATCACATGATGCAGTATCACAAACAGAGATCACACATCACACATATGACATAGATCCCAAACCACTGTCATTACCAAATGCTACAAGAGTAGCATGGCTCCTTTAAGTGATAGCTCTGGCTGTGCAGAGAGGGTGGGTGGGTGAGTGAGAGAGAGCAAGCACACAAGAAAAGAGAAAATGGATACGATCGGACAGCTGAAGGAGAAACGTTAAGAAAAACTCACAACAGCCACATTGACTCATAATGACCATCAATCAAGCAAAAATGCCATAAACACAATCAAAATTAAATAGATTCCAGTCAAGCTGCTGGACATTATGTGTGTGTGCACCTGCAACACGGACGCTGACAGAGCCAGATCACAGACCAGTGTTGTCAATTTAGTGACTGTCGCTTGAAGTAGCAACTTTTTGACTTTCCCTAGTGACTAAAAAGCCTATCTAACGACTAGCAACAAATCTGGTGACTTTTATTCCACAAGGAGGCTAGTGAGAGAAGCCACCAAGACACCCATGACTGCTCTGAAGGAGTTATAGGCTTCTGTGGTTGCAGTTGGAGAAACTGTGCATAGTGCAACTTTTGTCTGTTGCATCACCAGTTATACAGCTTCATGATGAAGTGGTATAGATGAGGATTTTCTTAAGAAAAAAAAAAAGAACATGCAAAGTTTCAGCTGCAGTTTGCCAGAAGTCACATGGGAAACTCCATCCTAGATTTGTTTTCCTGTTTTACAGATCTTCTCCACTCCACTGAAGCTGTGAATAGAGATGCAACAGGTAAATGTTGCACCATTTCCAGTTTGTCCACTCACATCCACAGAAGCCCATAATTCTTTCAGAGCAGTCATGGGTGTCTTGGTGGCTTCTCTCACTAGTCTCCTTCCAGCATGGTCACTCAATTTTTGGCAACTTCCTACTTGACACAGATTTAACATACAGTCACATGCTGTTTGTATGTCTTAATGATTGATGTAAATGAAGTCCATCACATATTCAGTGACTTGGAAACATTTATATGTCCATCCCCTGACTTGTCTCAAGAAAACTGACTGTAAAAGTGATGATTTAATACTTATGTTTCAAATAAATTGCTCTGTCCCAACTTTTTTGGAATGTGTTGAATGGATGTATATTAACAAATGAAATGAAGTTGAGCACACAAAACATGAAATATCTTGGATTCATAGTGTGTGCAATGAAATAGAAGTTAAAGTAAGTGTAAGGATCACTGCATTTCATTTTATTTGCATTTTCCATATCCCAACTTTTTCTGATTTGGGGTTGTAGTAAATTTATTTATATTCAACTGTCTATTTACAAACTGACCAGTTTGTGTGGAATAAAAGTCACCAGATTTGTTGCTAGTCGTCAGCGTCCTCATCAGCCCTCGCCTACCGGTACCGATATGGACAGCCTCGGGCAGATACAATCAAGGGCCAATACAAAACAGCCATGCGATAACCATTTTATCTAATATATTGAAGCCCTGTATCGTTGGACTCAGGTAAGATTCTAAATTTGATGTACGTGTAAAACATTGTCAGGACACACTCAGAATGAAACGTCATCACAACATAATAAGAAGCTCACCATAGACGACAAAGCTCATTTATTATAGCAGATTAGACAGACTGTATGTTACTGGTGAATGTGACTGCTTTAATCAGCAGTTCAGAAATGAACTGCGTGCGAGTTTCTTTTTTAATGGGCTGAAGCTGTTTTCCCACACACCTGCCAGAGAAAGAGAGAGAGAGAAAGAACAAATGAGAGAGACAGAGAGAGCGAGCGAGCGAGAGAGATAGAGAGGGAGAGAGCAACCAACCATCCCTGAAGCTCTCACACAGCGTGATGTGAGAGCACCATTTCAGACCGACGACCAAAGCTAACGACACTTTTCTTTCACGATGGTAATCTTCCCTCTGCGACAGCTGACAATCACACAGTGTTTACCGCAAGAGAATGTTGCATCCGTCATTCTACAGCCAATTACCTTGGAGGATGGAGCAAAATCTGTATCTGCCCCAGCGAGCGGTCTGTCTGTTGCCAATCACATTTGAGAATGCGCTGAAACTCTGTATCTGCCCTAGGTCTTTCTTTATTTTCTTACTTTCTACATTGTCGATTAAAACTGAAGACATCAAAACTATGAAGGAACACATTTGGAATTATGTAGTAAACAAAAAATGGTTAAACAAACCAGAATATGTTTTATGTTTTTATATTTTAGATTCAACTGATGGTCTCAAACACATTAAGAAGGCAAGAAATTCCACAAATTAACTCTTGACAAGGCACACCTGTTAATTGAAAACCATTCCAGGATCTCATGAAGCTGAGTGAGAGAAAGCCAAGAGTGTGCAAAGCTGTCATCAAAGCAAACGGTGGCGACTTTGAAGAATCTAAAATATATGTGAAACATATTCTGGTTTGTTTAACACTTTTTTGTTTACTACATAATTCCATATATGTTCCTTCATAGTTTTGATGTCTTCAGCATTAATCTATAATGTAGAAAGTAATAAAAAATAAAGAAAAACCATTGAATAAGAAGGTGTGTCCAAACTTTTGACTGGTACTGTATATATAAACAAAATTACCACAATATAGTTCCCACCCATCTTCCCCATCCCCACCCAACGAAAAACAAAAACAAACAAACAAAAAAAACAAGAAGCAAACAAAATAATCCAACCTTCAAGAGAACAGGATGCCATATGTAAATTCGATATGATTACGTCACCACAAACTCTAGGGTGACAGTTTGGGTCTTCTCTAGACCTTGGCAAAGTGGTGACACATCCAGCTAACTTGTACTTACGTAAAATAGTTTATTACGTAAAATAACTGATGATCTTGGAGTCTGCAGTTGTTCAGAAATGGCTACAAGAGACCTTCCCAACTTGTGTAAATCTACAATTCTCCATCTTAGCTCTTCACTGAGTTCCTTGGATTTTCCCATTGTTCTGAATATTGGTCAGTCCAATGAGTGCTGTCAAACACATCCTTTTTATGCTGGCAAAGAGAAACTACCAGTTGTAATCAATCATGATCACTATTGAGGAGTTAATAGGCCTTGGCCTTGTCATGTTAAAAGACATTGTAGGACCTTCAGCACCACTAATTAAAAGATGTAAGTGAATGTATGTATATCTTTGAGCCTGTATGTATACTTTTGACCCTGTGTGGATTAGAGAAGATCCAAAATAAATTCAAACTTGTGCAGCCAATTCTTGTTTGTTAGAGTCATTAATGATGTATGTTGTACAATCATTCCACCCAACAAAAGAACAGTTCCAAGAAATAATTAAAAGCCCAAAATTACCATGACATTCATGCCCATGATAAGTGTATGGAAATGTCTGACCACAACTGTAAGTAAAAACTTGCTTTAAAAACCCCACTATACCTAAAATCTAAACACCAAGAAAGAGAGTTTAAATGAATTAGAAAATTGCCTTAAAGGCTACATTATGTGTTAGCCTCATTCCAGTTAGCTAAGATTTTTTCAAATTAACTTTAATTGCTCTCTGACACACACACACTGCTGATGTTGCTGTAAGATAGCTAGAACTGCCCCACAAACACGCCAAGAACACATCCAACACAGCAAATTCAGAATCTGATTGGTTAAAGCAGTGGTTCTCAATCCTGGTCCTCAGGGACCCCTAACCTACACATTTTCCAACTCTCCCTGCTCTGCCACAAGCTGATTAGCTCATTCAGGTGTGCTCAGCCAATCATGTGCTAACAGACACCTGAATGAACCAATCAGGTCTTTGCAGAGCAGAGAGAGATGGGAAATGTGTAGGTTAGGGGTCCCTGAGGACCAGGATTGAGAACCACTGGGTTAAAGAACATGATAGTCCACAACATCATTCCCATTTGTTTTAATAGCAGATGGTGTCATTTGAAATTCTGAAGGCATCACAGAAGATTTTTCACCCAGAGACAGCAGGGGAAAATCTGATTGGATAAAACGAAGCTCGCATCCATACGAGCTGATCTGGAAGCAGCACAGCTCAGGGAGAGTAGAAATTATTTCATTGGTATAAATGTCAATAAATAATAAATAAATAAATGTTTGGAACAATTTTTGTAAAATAATTAACATGAATGAAAATGTATTTTTTCACTATGACAATATCTAGGCCAGCACAGCCTTGCTGGCCCTGATCGCCCACCACTGGTCTAACTTATGGAAATAATTTAGTGAACAGATTTGCCCTTGTAGGAAAGAGCATCAATCTGATACCATTGTAAGTATTTGTTGCTTCCTTCTAATTTTATACAATATTCTTTACGTCCTTTCAGTATTTGCTGAATGCTGCATACACATTAGAAAATAACAGCACACATTTTATTTGCTGGGTCTGTGGAAATGACAGCAGCTGGAAGCTTGGAAATAATCATATACAAGCATCCAAAGTTAAACTTTTTAATAAAACCACTAACTGGATAGTACCTCGACGTTGTCTGTTGAGCATGGATTCACATAATACAAATGATTTTAACAGGCTTAATGCTGAGTCAGCTACATAAACAGTTTGAAGGTATTGTGTCTGAGTATCAGTATTGTCTTTGCTTGCTCAAAAGTATTATATCCCCCCCCAAACTGCTGGGGGGGTCATCTGTCTGTCTGTCCATCTGTGAGCCTTGTAAGTGCCACTCTTCCACAAACAGGTGGTGGATTTCAGTTCAACATCATCCAGTGATGTTGCACCATATGAAGATACGAAGGAAAATAATTCCGGTCTGACATCTTCCAGGGGAGATAATTGCATATTTGTATTTAATTGATGCATCATATGATATTAACTCTGTAAGTACAACTCCTCCTAAACCAGGATTTCAATAAAACTTCATACAATGGTCAGTTGGACACCATATGAAAATGTGCTTGAAATATATTAATTCCAGCCCAATGTGTTCAAGAGATAATTGGACTTTTGATTTGTGTTTTTGTGTTTTTTGATGCATGATAGTGTATTTGTCAGTTACATGTAACAGGTATGTTTGGCTCTTTCATCACAAAAGAGTTACTCCCACCGATACATAATACATACAAGCAACTACTATGGCACAGCAGGGGTCTTATTTTGTCTGTGTGCTCACAGATCTCTAGTTTCAATCTCCTTCTAGAATAGTTTATACTTCAGTTGCTCAGAATTTCATAAAATTAGAGGTATCATGCTAGTATGGAGGGCACAAGTAACTAGGGTAGCAGCTGGTAGTATGGCTGCTATTAAAAAAGTGATGTATTTATAATATCCAGTATTGTCTTGAAATATGCTTCTGGTGCATAGAATATTATACAATTAAATGAGGGAACATAGATCACTAACATTTGTTTGATTGCTGATATCATTTGACAAACATCAACCTTCCTGCTTGTTCTCTGGGTGAGGGTGGGGTAATAGCAAATCTGGACCCCGACAGTCGCTTCCCGTGGTTTGTTTGGCTCCATTTAAACGTGCTAAAACTAAAGACTTGTGTTTTTTTCTAATACTGATGCCTCAGTGATTATATAACACTGGATTTATCTGTGCTTGCCATTATTGTTCTGACCTCATTAATTTGTTTTCCCGATTTGTTGTGGATTATGACATTATTTACCACATCTTCTGCATGGGTTAATATATTTTTCACCCAGTCATTTTGGTTAATCCGCTCTAAAGTATCATGAAAGTCACAGATCCCCTGCAGAGACTGTCTACTGTCACATCACAGGGATTTCAGGCTGTTTTTTACTTAGTGAGGACTCAAAGTTTTTGCTGTATATATACATTAAAGCTTTTAAAATCCTCCATTGAAGTACCGTAGCTCAGATCGGATCTCAGTATTATGTACTGATGCGTACAGACAGACTCCTTACCATAAACTAGTTATTTAAGCGCCACTCCCACAAGAATCACAAGAATGGGCGAGGATGAAAATGTCACAGCAGCATCCTCATCGTATGGATATCTGTGTTAATGCATGCTTAAGGGTGCACTTATGAATCATCCATATTTTGTTTTGGTACTTGATGAGAATGCCATTGCCTTTTAATCTCAGCTCTCTGAGAAATATGCTAAGCCTTTTCAGACACATTCAGTGAAAAATGCTTTGCAGTTTGTGCAATCATTAGTGCTTCAGTGCAGTATCAGAGGGATAAACAGGTCTGTGCAGGGTATTAGATTAATACTGTTTATAACATGCTCTAAGATGCAGTTGGTTTGCAGATATCCATGTGGGTATAGTGTCACCAATATCTTTAAAATAGTTCCGTACAGTGCCAAGAAAATATTAGGGCCATGGGGGAAAATTGAATTTATAGTGAGCACTCTGTTATGTTTGACATCACTGAGAGATCATTATAAGGTACAAAGGCACATACTCTGTTGTGCATGCAGGATGCTGCAGTCCAACTATTTATTCTGCTCACATTTAACAGTCCACAGAAGGACAGAAATTCAACTTTGAGGCCTCACCAGTTCAGGTTTTTGTTTTTTTTGTGTAGTGCAGCATTGAAAAAATGCGTAGTTCTGTTACACAGGGTGACTGGGTTTCGTTAAATTACTGCAATCATAATCCTATCAGACAAAAGTGCTTCACTGAATTTTCAGGTGGAATTCTTCAAAAACTCAGTACGAATCTCAACCTGTTCTACGCTCCACCAGTCATTCAAAATTCTGTCATTTACATTCTAACTTTGCATCATGAATTCGGAATGCTTGGAACATAGTGAATATGTACAGTGATGTCACTGCACTCATGTCACTAAACTTATATACACTCAACAAAAATACAAACACTACTCTTTTATTTTTATTCCCATTTTTCATGAATTTAAGTAAAAGTTCTAAGATTTCTTTTACACACAGAAAGCATTTATTTTGCTCAAATTTTGTTCACAAATTTGTTAAAATCCATGTTGGTGAGCACTTCACCTTTGCCAAGATAATCTATCCACCTGGCAGGTGTGGCACATCAAGATGCTGATTAAACAGCATGATTATTGCATAGGTGTACCTTGGACTAGTCACAATAAGAGGCCACTTTACATGTGCAGTTTTATCACAAAACACAATGTCACAGATGTCAAAAGTTCGAAGGGAGTGGGTAATTGTCATCCTGACTGCAGGAATGTCCAGCAGAGCTGTTGCCCCTGAACTGAATGTTCATTTCACTACCATAAGCTGCCTCCCACGTTGTTTCTGAGAATTTGGCAGTACATCCAATCAGCCCCACAACCGCAGACCACATGTAACCACGTCAGCCCAAGACCACCACATCCAGCTTCTTCACCTAAGAGACTGTCTGAGACCAAGCACCCAGACAGCTGATGCAACGGTTTTTCTGTACAACCAAAGAACTGTCAGAAATGGTCTCAGAAAAGCTCATCTGAATGCTTGTCTTCACCGGGGTCTTGATCTGACTGCAGTTCTTTGTCATAACCGACTTGAGCGGGCAAATGCTCACTTTCAATGGCATGTGGCACTTTGGAGAAGTGCTCTCTTCACAGATAAATCTCAGTTTACACTGTACCGGCAGATTGCAGACTGTCTATGGCGATGTGTTGGCAAGTGGTTTGCTGATCTCCACATTGTAAGCAGAGCAACCATGGTGGTTGTAGGGTTATGGTATAGGCAGCATACACTACGGACAAAGTACACTTTATTGATGGTAATTTGAATGCACAGAGATACCCTGATGAGATCCTGACACCAACTGTCATGCTATTCATCCACCACCATCACACATGTTACAGCATGATAGCACCCCATGTTGCAATGGTCTGTACGCAATTCCAGGAAACTGAAAAAAAATCCCAGTTCTTGCATGGCCTGTATACTCACTAGATATCTCACCTATTGTGCATGTTTGGGATGCTTTGAATCGACATCCATGACAGCGTGTTCCAATTCCTGACAATATCCAACATTTTTGCACAGCCATCGATGAGGAGTGGACCAAAATTCCACAGGCTACAATCAATAACCTGATCAACCCTATGTGAAGATGTTTTGCACTGTGTGAGACAAATGGTGGACACACTAGATACTGACTAGTGTCCACCCCCACCCCCTCCCCCACCAAAAAAAAATTTCATACAGTATTTGTAGCCCTATATGAAATCATGCTATAGTTCAGTGGCTAATAAAGGTGTTTTTTCAAGATTAACTGTTAGAGTGTGTTTTTATTATGACCAGTCCAAAGCACAGCTGTGCAATAATCATGCTCTTTAATCGGCATCTTGATATGCTACATCTGTTAGGTGGATGGATTATCTTGGTAATAGTGAAGTGCTTACTTATGCAGATTTTACCAAATTTCTGAACAAAATTTTAGGGAAATAAGCCTTTACTCTGCATAGAAATTGATTAGGGACCCTCAGGGACCCTTTCTGGTCCCTGAGGGTTAGAGTTATTTTAAGCCCGTATCTCACTGGGCTTGCAACTGATTGGTGAATGAAACGAATGGCCATTCGTCTAATGCAGCTCTTGGTCTAAATTTAGTCTGAAATTATTCTCTAAGCAGTCGGAATCAGTATCCCCCATTCATTAATTAGTTGCTCACCTCGATTTCATGTTGAAAACCCTGGTGGTGAATGAACGACTGCTTATTTTTGCTAACTTGTCTCTAACTATTCTCTAATTAGTCTTTTTACTTACGAAGGAGTCTTCAGTAGACCGCAAACCAAGCGGCCCCCGTCTGTTTCAGTCGTCTCCTAAAAATTTAATTTTTTTAAGGTACACTTCACAGCCGCACTTCAGAGAGCGAAAAAAGAGAGAGAGGAAAAAGAGACGGAGTCCCGTGCGCGCACATACACACAGAGAGATGCAGCGGGATGGGTTCGTCATGAATGTTTCTTTAACTTCCCCCGTACACAAATCAATAAATATTCCAATAGTTGCAAGTCAAAAATTACTCAGTACGACAAATATCTCCATATGTGCAATAACAACGCTGCGAGAGAGAAAACGGGAGTCATGCGAACGCACATACACACAATATTGCCCAGGAGTCGCTCCACAGTGGTAAGTAGAAAGAGCAGTCGCCCAGTTCGCCAAAAACTCCAAATTTCTTGAGCAGTCGTCTAAAAATTCAGTCGTCACAGTCGCCAAACGGTTGTCTCTCAGTGAGATACAAGGTTAGGGTTAATTTTTCCATTTGTGTTTACTTTTATTTCATTTAGTGGTTTTCATTTCACTTTCGTTGTGTATAATACAGATAACAGTGTTGTCATGCATATTGTCACCTGTGTCTGGGTGGGGAGGAATAGTTGTTTTTTTTTCCCCCTCATGAACAAGATTGCTTCACTTTGCAACCGCACATCAGACACTGCATGACAAATACGCACAGTAAAAGATGGCTGCATATTATGTATGTGTTATCTGAATGAGTATGTTTTCTGTGTGCATGAGAGAGAGAGCGTCTTGTAAAATATGCCCCC
>OMMV01193630.1:0-11085 GCA_900302635.1 Chatrabus melanurus
CGGACAACATAGCCCCCAGGTTCATTGGGGCACACAAACCTCTCCACCACTATAAGGTGATGGTCCCGGAGAGCATCCTGTAAAAACGTCAGAGCATAAAAGCATTCTTTATCAAAAAAAAGATTTGGTCTTCAAAAAGTCCAGAAATATGTCATGGAAAATGGGGTCGTCTTATAATCAGGGGTGTCTTATATTCAGAACAATATGGTAATCTCTCTCACAATACATGGGTGTAGTCTTGGCCTTTTCCACTTCCTTGGGTCCTCAGCACTGAGGTGTACTGGATCATGCTAAGGAACCACAAGACTGTCGTGTTGTGCGTTCACTCATAATGCAAGTAGTCCTGGAATAGATGCAATAGAATTCCACAATGGATCAGCATGAATAAAAATATAAAAGGCTATTTTTTCTTTTTACATTACAAGATAGAACCTTTTTAGAATTGTGCACTCCAATGACCCCCTTGTCTTCATAAATGAGAATGGTTGAAATTCCCCATCAGAATCTCCACTGGTTGAAGTGGAATTCCTATTGATACTGTGTCACACTACAGTGACTATAGTTCAGTCAGTTTAGTGGGTAATAAACTAACTGAAAGGTCAGTGGCTTTGAACCCTGATTGTGACAGAGTGGCAAAGTGTCCTTGAGGAAGGTCGTGAAACACACTTTATACCTCCTCAAAAAAGAAGGAAAAAAGCAGCAGCACATTGTGCTCAAAAAAATGCAGGGAAGAAAGATGCAGACAAAGACTGGTATCATGTCTAGTATCAAGATTTTCAGTCATGTCACTTTATGTGTCATGTGTACTGACACGTACACATCTTTACACAGTACATGCACACACAGATTGCCACTTACTCTAGCCTTTACTAAAAATACAACATGCCTTAACCTTATCCGAACCAAAACCCAATCCTAACCTTGTGTGGAACAGTTTTTAAGTCGTCATAAACCCACTGTGGAAATAGAGAAAGCCGTGTTTCTTTTCACACCCTGAGCGGAGGAGTGGACGTGGGACAGTGTGTTGATTTACTCATGCTAATTAGACAAACACACACACACACACGCGCGCACACACACACACATGCACACTCAACTTGAAAGCATAAGTCAATATCAGTGACCACATGGGGGCAGCCAAGAGCTTCCTAAAACAGCCTTTGATATCATTTGTCCATCAGAAAAAAAGGTAAAAAGAAAGAGGAGCCTGAAAGTACCGTTCTGTTATTAAGGATCGATGTATGAAGGAAGGTCAGGAGAGGACACCTGCAGTTTGCTGAGACGTTAATTTCATTATGAACTTTTACTTCCTGTTGTCTGTTTGTCAGGAGGATTAGGATGTTAATTGTTGTTTTTTTACAACCCCAAATCAGAAAAAAATTGGGATGATATGGAAAATGCAAATAAAAACCCCTCAATGATCCTTGCATTTACTTTGACTTCTGTTTCACTGCAGACAGTATCAACCCAAGATACTTCGTGTTTTGTGTGGTCAACTTCATTTCATTTGTTAATTATACAGACATTCCTGCATTTAAGGCATGAAACACATTCCAAAAAAAAGTTGGGACGGGGGCAATTTATTCTAAATAGAAGGATTAAATCATCACTTTTACAGCCAGTTTTCTTGAGACAAGTCAGGGGGATGGATACATGAACATGTCCAAGTCACTGAATATGTCTTGGACTTCATTTACATCAATCATTAAGAAACAGTATAAGCAGTAGGGTCAAGTCAAGTCCGGGAGCATTCACTGATGGAACCGCCCTGGGTCCTGGAAGGCAACCGCCCAGGCACAAGTCCATCCACACATCTCCAAAATAACCCCATAACCCCATAGTTATCCCCATAAACAAAGATAACACATTGTCAAACACCACAGCTCTATTGTCCAGTCCCCATCCCGGCAAACTTGTGGGAAGGCAAACTGAGCCATAGAGCCATGGTGTACCATGGTTAGAAAACCATTCTGGACTGGTCTCCCAAATAATGCATTAAATTTGTCACATTTTGTAACGTGGGTAGGTGTCTTCAAACAGTCATTACAGCAAGTAGGTACGTTGCTCTCATCATTTTCACTTCTGATGAGTATGAAGCTTTTGTTTGATACCAAATATGTACTTGCTTGTGGTTTCAAATAAATACTATGGATCAAAAATGGAATGTTGCATTTTTACTTTTGTTCAGTGTAGTTTTGAACCCAACCATTCACTTATAGTGTCACATGTTGGTTCTTAATTTCGACATTACAATCACTTATCGACATAACTTTAACGCTAAACAAGCTCACCTCAACAACCAGCACGAAACTTTCCAGTTAACAGAATAAGTAGACAATTATTTATCGTTATGCTTGTCCCAGAATCCTTTGCGCTGCTGTGATGTCACTGCTGTCTTTATTAAGATAAAATCTCTCCTAATAAAATCTGAGCAGCGAAAATAATGAAATAATTTGTTTCATGTCAGTGTAGCAGCAGGACTTCACACCATGTGCAAATAATCCCAATGATCTAGTCCGATCCGAGTTGGCTCATATGTGACGTGTGTTATTTAGTGGAATTAAATGTATGAGTTATGACTCACTGGTACACGGTATCATTTTATGTGTAATGATGCCACTGACATTTTTCCCACAATCTGGCTTCACTTCACCCTCTCCAAAATGTTTGTACGCATGGGTCACAGTTTGCATACATATACGAACATTTCAAGTTAATTTTTATAAATCACAACATATGCGTTAAAATGGTTGTGCGCATCTTTTAGGTCCCGTTTTGTGCGCAAGAACGGTTGATAAATGAGGCCCCTGGACTGCAGCAGTCATATAGTGCTGCCTGTCAGTTACCCACAAAGCGACGCGTTCACAGCACAGTGAGCCTCACTGCAGCGCATACAGTAGATATGGTACATACAGTACACACAGTCCATACATATGCTAGGAGGACGAGGATTCTCCCCTCAGGAGAGCCAGTGCTGCTTTCAGGCTCTTGCACGTGTGATTGGGGGAAAAAAACTCAGAGAAAAGCATAAGTGGAATGATGATGAGAAGATTTTTCTTTCATCTGCTTCACGGCAGGGTTCACGAGGAAGCGTGCAAAGTAAACTGCAGTCGTGCTGTATTTAGTACAGAGAAATTAATCCTTATGTGTGGCAATTTAGCAGGTTTTCAGCACTGGGGACAGCTCCCACAGACAATCACATCAATGTCATACAGGCTCCTTTCCACAGCCAGAAAAACATTAAAAACTGACTTTTTTCTTTTTGCCAAGCATCCAATCCACTTTTATTTATTTATTTATGTTGGTCTCTGTTGAACATGTGAAGCTCACAGAAACACATAGGACTATTGCACTGTTTACCACTGATTTGTTCAACTTTTGCATGACCAGAGCTTGTTTTATTTCACCTGAAGTCACCCGACACAAACAGGAAGTCAAACTGGATTAATAGCCCGGTAGATAGGTGAGAAAATTGTGCCTTTGATGATAAAAGCATGAGACTTGGCACACACTTAGAGGATGCCTGAAGGAAGATATTCCCTGCGATTAGCATGGCAACCATAGAATTAATGGATTCAGTGAGTGAGTGAGTGAATGGTGAGGTCTGGGCGTACGAGCTGGTGCCGTGCGTCGCAAAATCCATGACACTACGCAACCGCCTTGGGTCCTGGATGTCAAATACCCAAGCGGTCAACCAGTCCATCTCTTTAAAGTAGCCATCTATCTGCTGCAGCCAGGTGAAACGTGGACTCCTCAGCATTGAGGATCATGCCCAGAGTGAGCGAGTCTGCAAGATTTCAAGAAGTAACTCCATAAAAACTATTGCAGTTTGCAGTTATTCTTTTATATATATGAGTTGAAATATTATTGTTGACACAGTGGGACATATCTAGGCTTGTTCAAGCAGGCATATACAAAGTAGGCCTTTTGCATACAGCTTATGAAGCCTTGTTCCTAATCACAGAGTCCTTGTGACCACTGTTGCGCCTTTGGCTTTTTGGCCATTTTTCCTCTGACAATAATTTTTCACAATTGCTGCCACTTTCCTCATTATTTTACATATATTTTATATGATAAGAAGAAATAGAAGTACAATCTCTACAGGCCCTTTCAAAATGGCCACAATGTTGTCACAAGACAAATCTGCGCTGGCCCTCGAGCCAAGTATCTTCCTGAGGGTATATTCTAGTCTTATGCTTTTATTATCCCCCAGGTATTTCACATATCTGATGGGCTATTAATGAAAGTACTTTTTCCTGAACGGGTCTTGAATGTGGATCTAAAAATAGAAATACCAGTTTAATGTAATGCAGTAAAATAGAAGACCAACATAAGGGTGGTAAAAAGAAGTCTTTACGAGGTTTACATCATTATCAAATATTGCAAATACATGAAAATGGTTTTGTAATTGCTTTGTGAAATTAAAAAAAAATCTCATGATCAGCTTTCTTGCCTTCTATGCCAGTCGACTTGGTTTAGTTTTCCAAAATACCTCAGTGCAGAGCTGCACATTTTTGTTGGTGTCATATTTAATCAGACTGGATCACGAGCAAGAAAATTAGATTTTATGATGCATTAAATTATTGCTAGAAAGAAAATCAATCGCCGCTTGAATCACTCCTGCAAACTCCAGCCTAACACAGTTATGTCTACCACACTTTATGACAAAGAGACAATAAAAACTATTAGTATTTGCTGCAGGGTTGTGCTATTGGATCACATTGCATTGGCTTTCTGCTGTAATGGTGATTCAGACTAAGGGCATTTTCACACATGAAAGTCCGGAACAAGGTCTGAACCAAGGTTCATGTTTGTATATGTTTGGTCTGGGTAGTTTGGTTTCACACTGCAATGTTGATGTACTTAAGTCCTGATATAATTATCTATGTAGGTTGCGCCTCCTCATACTTGACATTGATTGGCTTATATGTGCATGCGTCTGATGTCGGCTTGTTGTCAATTTGGTGTATATTTCAGTTTGAACACACACAAAAATTTCTGTTTGAACAGAGAAAAATGAATGAATGGATTCCTTTCACTGTAACTATGCTATTATTGTTATGGTATTTCTTTTTTACCAGCAACACGCGATGGCACTTACTGTGAAAAATGTAAAATTTTCAACTTTAACCGCCTGCCGCAGCACCACACAAAAGGGATGTTGTTTTATCTTTAACAAGGAGAAAAGATGGGTGGCAACAGCACAGAGAGTCAGTCGGTTTTAATCAGGTAAATTAATTACATTATTGTCTGTTTATTTTCTTCTTCTACTGTTCGGTCCGACCAAACAAGGTATATGAGAAAGCACTTAGTCCACACGTACATGGGAATTTTTGAAAACGAGGATTTTCTTCAGTCGGTTTTACAAAATATCTCCATCCACATGAAAATGCAAAACCCACTGTAAAGCGCTGCCAAGAGCATGCCAAAGCAACAGGTGGCGATGCTGCGTTCACATGCTGGCTGTAAGTGACAGACGGTAAACCGGATGTTGCATTGTTTTCAATGAGGTGTTGACGGTAAAGTTTCCACCACCTCTGGCTGTGAGCGTGGCTACCGTGCACCGCAATGGCACTTGCCATCAAAAGTTAAAAATTTTCAACTTTTACGAACATGCCACAGTGACAAGGACAAACCGGATGTTGTTTTATCCGTAACGAAGAGAAAAGACGGACAGCGAGAACTTTTTAAGCTACCATCAGAGCCAGGGCTTACTGTATTAATATAATGCTGTGCAAAATGCAAAAACTCTGTTGGATCTTTCAATAAAGAATATTATTGTCCATTAGGGGTGCATGGCAACACCATTATCTGTATGTGTATCTGTTCAATCATCAAAATTATCTCTATCTGTATTTGGATAGGAAACCAGAAGTGGGCGTGGTTTATAGAGGAAGTTGTATTGACCTGGGTAGTATCGGTTTTGTAACCTAAATACGTGCAAGGTCTGACCACCAGTCCTTTTATGCTTTATTAACCTCTTTTGTAAAGCTACCAAAGAACAATAAAAATCAGTTTGGACAAGGGAACAGAATAAAAACAGTTTTAAAATGAAAACCAAACCATAATTCACATTGGTAATAAAAAAAAGAAATCTATTAGGAGTAGTTTACATCATCGTTATTGACTACATTGACTTTACTTCTGTCAAAGAGCTTTCAGATTTATTTTTCAACTGTAATATACTGCACTTTTGTTTAAATTTTAAAATGATAAACTGAAAAGTATAGGCTGCCCATGTTAAAGTAGCCTATTAGCCAGATAAAACTAGCCTACTAAACATCTGCAATAGCCTAATCAGTTCACCTGAGTTCAATTATAGCCTACAATTGATTTTAAATCAGATTCATGCTATTGATTTCAAGGTTTTTGCATAATTTTCAAGGTGCAGGGTATGCTGGCAATTCAGCCACACTCCAGAAGCTGTTGCTGTTTGAATGATAGGTCCTTTGGAGCTGCTCTCATGCACCCACACAAGTCAAAGCAGACACTGGGCTATAACTTAAAATTTTGACTGATTAAGTGTCGCTGTCACTTGAACTCGTTGTAATTTGTTTACCTTTGGATGCAGACAGAATGTTACTTCAGAATAATACCAACTGAAATGCAAGGTAAAACACTGCTTTTTATTTAGATTTGTTTTAATGCAAGAGGTTAAACCCTGAACGTTGGTGTGCTTGGGGAGCGTATGAGGTTGAATGAAAAGGCTAACTGCGCAAGAACCAAGAAGCCTCCTCCCCCTTTCTGTGAGCGAGTCTGGCCGGCCAGAAGCGTCATGCTGACACCATGCGGTTATGAGTTATAATAGCGATCTCATTTCAATTAGTTGTAGACTGGTGGAATTTGTGAAATCAAAGACTGTCGCTGTAATGGGCCTTTCACACTGAACGCGGCGATAGCGGCGCGCAGAGCTCTGAAATCCATTCATTTAGATGGGCAGCTCCGCGCAAACGGCCGTCACGGCTCGCCGCGTTCAGTGTGAAAGGCCCATTAGGCAGCATTTTGTGTTGAGATAATCCAGGAAATGTTTGAGGAGACAGTGGTTTATGCACAGTCTGTCGTTGAACTTTTTGCCAAATAATAATGCAAATATTTGCGATTATTCATTATCTGTTTAGCACACATTAGCCATACATTTCCGAATAACTTCTTCAGATTCGGGTGCATCCTTATTGCCCGTATTGTCAGCAATAAAAAATGACCGGGTCTCATGTCATCAACTACAGTCTGCCGCTGCAGATGACAGTAATTCTGCTATGATGACTGGAATGGCAGTTTTTCTACAGTCCACATGTGAATGCAGCATTACCATATAGCCATGTTGGCCAATCAGAAACCTGGAAAAAAGACAAGAACTCTGTTTTTCTTGTCTACATGCAAACACTGAAACAGGCATTTTCCAAAATCTTCTCCCGAGAGTTGGAAAAGCTCTGTTTTCAGTGAGATTTTGTGTGGATGAAAGGCCAAAATGCATAAAAAAGCCAGCATGATATCCTTAGCACCGCTAACATCTATGCACCTCATTCTCAAAGGAGTCCACTCTGACACTGACCCTGACCCCCACTCTGACCAGCAGTACACTGACTGAGTGAAAAACAAATTGTCTGATCTAAACGCATGCATCATGTGTGGTGCATCACTGCCCACAACCCGGACACAGGTCCTAAAGTTTTTACAAGGGTACGGTCAGCGTAATAAAAGTTGTAAGGCAGGCAGAAAGGGGCAAGATGACACCCAAGGAGCAGTGGTTGACATTTCCAAAGTTCAACAGCAACTATTGGCTTGTTATTTGTGCACAGCCAGGTTCTGCAGAGGCTGCGTGCTGCAACCAAAAAACAGGAACCGCCAGAGTGTAATTACACAGCCAGATTTGGTGCAGCACTTCACTGTCCCATCAGACTCACTGATTTGTATAGCATAGGTACAAAGTAAACATGCTGTGCAAATTGGAAACGGTAGAACTGTATTTCTGTGCGAAACAGACAGATGCAGTGTTTCTTTGGTTTTTGTTTCATCAGCCTCCACCGTGCTGTGCCAGAGATCAGTTGCAATCTGGGAATTTCACGCTGCCGGCAGCCCCTGCTTGGAGAGGAAGTCTCCACTGAGCTCTCCAGGAATCACAGGATATTGTTGATGGCTACCTGCTGCCTGATTCTAATCTCTGTGCAGAACTGCCCAAAGCAGTTTCACAGTCACCTTTACGATTTCTTCTTCCATTACAAACGTCAACAGTCCACATAGGTAACGCCATAATATCCACATCTATTAGTTAAACCTTTGTACCTCACATTAGAGAAACTACAAAGAACGCTTTCTTCCACCTCCATAATATCTCAAAGAATCGACCAATTCTGTCCACGGCGGATGCAGAGACATTGATTCATGCATTTGTCTCATTCAGAATTGATTATTGTAACGCCTTATTCTCTGGCTTACCACAGACAAGCATCAGAGGCCTTCAAATGGTTCAAAATGTTGCTGCTAGAGTCTTAACCAGGAGTAGAAAGTTTGATCACATTACCCCAATTTTGGCCTCCCTCCACTGGTTTCCTGTCTGTGTGAGGTGTGATTTTAAGGTCTTGTTACTAACATACAAAATCCTTCATGGACTAGCCCCTGCCTACTTGGCCAATCTAATAAAACCTTATTTACCAGCCTACGTGCTGCGTTCAGGATGCAGGACTGCTGTGTGTCCAAAAAGTAAAGAAGAAATCAGCAGGTCACAGAGCTTTTTCTGACTGCGTGGATTCATTTAAATCCAGATCAAAGACTCATCTGTTCTCTCTTGCATATGACAAATATAGACTTGTTGTAATAAATTACTTTCCCCCTCCACCTACAATTTACATTGGTGCTACTAGTAGAGCTGGACACAGTCTCACAGCATCTAAATTCTGGGAATGTTAGTGTAAGGTAGGAGTAAGTTGCCGGCGATCATGTTAGCCCCTTGTCCGCTATTTTGTTGTTTAAATGTTACTCGTGTGTGTTGGTCATTCTGGCTGATGTATCTCTGCTCTGCCCTTTGCCCGAGGTGCTGACGAGGTGCTGATGAGGAAGACGCGGAGCATGCAGCTGAAGTCGGACTGCGGGTTGGTCACCAACTGTCTGAGTGTGGACCCCTCAACAGCGTCCTGGCAGCAGTGTAGTCGGCGGTGTCTGGATCCTACTGTGTGGCTGTTGATGAAAACTGGACCGCATGAGCTCCTGGGCATTGTCTTCTCCTGTCTGCATGTTTGACATTTTTTGTTGTTGTGCTTTTTCTTATTCATCTGTTGTCATTGGTAGTATGACCACAGCAGATGGTCACCCCTCTGAGTCTGGTCTGCTTGAGGTTTCTTCCTGTACTCATAAAACATCCAGGGAGTTTTTCCTTACCACTGTTGCTATTGTGCTTGCTCAGGGGGTGGGTAAGGTTAGACCATACCCTTGTGAAGCACCTTGGGGCGACTATGTTGTGATTTGGTGCTATATAAATAAATTGAATTGAATTGAAAGTGCAAAATCCTCCACCAAATCCAAATTTAAAAAAAATCTTCTTGGCTTTGATAATTTATGCTGATAAATGCACCCCAAAATGTAATGGTTTCTATTCTCGGTTTGTCCAAATCACTTTCTTAGTTTTTGAGTAACAAGCCGGACCTGTTTGGTGAGGGTAAAAAGCAGCATATATTTATTTATTTATTTTTCACAAATATGACGATTGCCAGTAATTGTAGATACAGAGCAAAACACTACTCTTACCGCGTATTTAGGCAACCCAGCAATCTGCAAGCTTTTCACCACCAGTCTGTGGACGCTGGCCAAACCGCCAAATACAAAAAAAACCCAGCAGTTTACACGAATAACCGAGCTGTGAGCCGGCATTAATTAGAGCCTGATACGAGCTCTTTGTGAGAAACGCCTCCTCAGGGCTGTAATCAAAAGTGCAGCCTACTTCCAGAAGTGGCACCCGTTTGTTTTTATACAACAGCTTGAACGCGGAGGACTTTACCCAATAACGTTTGTTCGTTCTCATCCAGAATGTGAATCCGTCATTATGGTGCAAGAAATAAGAGAAAAACCTGACAGAAAGGTTTAGTTTGTTAGAGTTACTCAGAACCAAACGGGTGCGACGCAAGAGCGGAGGTGTGGCGAAGGCCTCTGCAGCCACCGTAATTCCACAGAGGAAGGCTCACACTGTCATTAAGATTAAAAGTGGCACATGGAGCAGTGCCACAAACATTTTGGCTTCATTGTCTCTTCCATTCAGACGCCACGGGAAAAATCATGATAAGAAAATGTGTTTGAATTCAGTGCCCACCAGGCCACCTGAGCCCCCCGACTGCAGGGAGGAAAGCATGTAAGTGTAAAGAGTCAATTTATTTTAGAATTACCCGGTGGCCAGCTCCACTCATTTTTTTTTTGCCATGACTAATTTGGTGCAGAGATCTTCTTGCTCACATCCTTCATGCGTGTCTCAGAGCAGCAGAGGCACTCCCACACTCAAACACGCCTGAGCTTTATTGAGCACGGCTGGCACGAGCTGAGCGATGATGTCATCCCAGCAAACGGTCCAGCAACACAGGGATCAGCAACTTTCGGAGATGGCATGAAATGTAGAGGAAAGTCAGCATGTGTCGGAGTCAATGTCGGATTTATTTTGGCAAGGAGCAAACCTGCACTAATTTGATGTTCTTTGTTTCTTTAGCGGAACAAGCGTCTGAGGCTGCGTGCCCTCAAAAGCTGCTCTCAAATTGCACGTTTTGAGTCTCAAAATATTGAAGTCAGACTGGAGGTTTTCATGTGGTGGTGCTGAAGCCTTTTGAGAAGTGGTTTTTACACCAAAGTTTGGCAGGCGAGTATTGTTGCACACTGTCTGTCTGTCTTTTGCTGCAATATCTTAAAAAAAACAAAACAAGTTTTCAATCACTCATGTTTAACCATCTTTGGATAAATGAGGGCGCTACTGAAGTTCAAAATCATACTTTCGAAAAGACTATTCTGCTCTTCATCATTCATGTTTAATCAGCACTGGATAACTGCAGACACTGAAGTTCAAGATCATTCTGCTGCTTTTCACTTACTTTTACTTCATTGAAGATAACT
>OMMV01193641.1:0-17676 GCA_900302635.1 Chatrabus melanurus
TATTATTAACAGTATTGTTATTATGTGCAAAAAAGTAAAATGTCTTCAAAAATGGATCTTTATTCTGAGGGGGTTGGGGGGGCCGTTCCCACGCCTTGCCCCTCTGGCTACGCACCTGCACAGTCTCTGAGCAGGAAGAAAACACGCAGAAAAACTCCTTTATTTATGTGGAAAGCGCTGTGGTAAGAAGTTTACATCACATACGCCATATATCAGAAATACACCTGGTGTATATTTGAAGGAAAGGAAAGTGATTTTTTTTTTTTTTTTTTTTACTTTCACAGCGGGTACGCATCGGCACCTAAACAGCCAAACTGAAACGGACTCTTGATGATCTGCGTTAATAAATGGACTTGTTGTGTATTTAATGTGAAGCAGTGTGTTAATGTTCTTTTGAAACATGCACTGTGCTGTGTAATCAGAGCGCAGTGAGTCCTGCGCACCGTGGCAGGAGACGCGCACGGATTTAGTGAATCGTGTTTCATTTATCCTAAATCGATCAATCAAAAAACACCTCAGCAGCCCCAGGAATTTCACTGAAACATGTTGATTTTGACCAGATTTTCGTTCGGCTGCCGTCTGATCGGCCGCCAGGCACAACAGTCGGCCGCATTTATGATGAATGGGTCGCTATCGGCCTCCGTACAAAGTACGAGATGTATGAGACTTTTTAACGCTATGCAGTATGGTACTATGTGAGGAGGCAGTTCACACAAACTGTGCAAGAAAGAAACTCGTGAGGGAAGCCACCAAGACATCCACACAACTCTTAAGGAGTTATAGGCTTCTGTGGGTATGATTGGAGAAACTATGCAAAGCGCAACGTTTGTCTCTTGCATTACCAGTTATGCAGCTTCATGGTGGAGTGGCACAGTGCTGCTACAAGGTCAGGTCAGGCCTGGGCGCTCGTGCCGCGCATCTGTGCATTCAACACACTACGGAACCACCTTGTGTCGTGAATGGCAACCACCCAGGCAGACAACCAATCCATCCACACCTTTCAAATGCAGTCATCTATCTGTCGCACCAAGATGTAACGTGGGCGTCCCCTTGGCTTTTTCTAGTAGCTATGATCCTCATCCTCAACACTGAGGTAACTGCATGCTGGATCAACCCCATAGAAATGCGCAACATGGCCAAAATGTCATAGCTGACGTTCCATCACATTGTAAGTATACTCCTGATCCGAGTCTCCCTACGTAACTGTTTGTTTGACACAAAGTCATTCCAGCAGTACCTGAGGATCCTATGAAGAGACCTAGTACCAAAGACATCTGGTCTTTGCCTTAGATCACTGGTTACATCCAAGTGTCACAACCTATAAATTCTGTCCAAAATTGAACCACTTTATCCTTGACTAACACATAACCCTTCCACCACATTTAATCAATTATTGACTACAAATTGTTAAAACAGTTACAACCGTGAGTTTGACCTGTCAGGGTTACCCAAGGTCAAACGTCATGTGACCAATAAGAGGGTGATATATAATTTTATATTTGTGTTTCGTAGCAACCATAGCTACATCTTTAACCAATTCCTCAGAAAAGCCATTGTAAATTTCCCCTATATATGAGCATGGGCCAAAAAATTTGACCTTGACCTGTGACCTTGACTTTTGATTGATTTTTCTAAAAATCAAATACCTTTGTCCTTGGTTGACCTTCAGTTATTCCACCAAGTTTGATCCAAATCAGATCAAAACTCTTCAGTTATTTTGTTCACACGGACGGGCACACGGGTCCAGAAACAATTCCACTGCATGCCTTACCACATGTGGGTGTAAAAATGGTTAGCCACCGTCAACTCGAAGCATGTCTCTGCGCTGTGATCAGTGGGCCTGTGCAGTGTTGTTTCCAGCTTAATATTCTTGGTAACTGGTGGCCACTCTGCGCCCCATACTGGCATGGGGTAAGATAAAAAGAAATCAGTTCTTAAGTATTATTTTGCACGCACATGTTCAGCAGCCTGTTCTTTCATCTTTTTTTTTTTTTTGTGTTACACTTTAGACAACACTGTTGCATCAAGTGGCAGCGATTTCGCCTCAGCTCAGACAGATTTTGATTTTTAAAATTTCTTGTTATGCTTTTGTTTCTGCAGGATGCCATGCTTTTCTTACTGAGAATACAGTAGTGAAGTCAAGTTTTGTTACCAGTAAATACTGATAATAAACAGCAGGCTTTAAAAACTATTAATGTTCTCGCGGCACCGCGCCTCTCAGCACTGCTCTGAACAGGGCCGCGAGGGCTCAGCCTACCAGGTCCAGCAGCACTGTGAAGGGAGTATTTGTTTCCTGGGAAAGGGAGCAGCGGCCAAGTCCAGATGCCGAGGCTGTCCCCAGGGACAGCGTCCTGAGTCGGAGAGCCGGTGAGGCTGGGCCTGGATCACTGTCAGCTTCCGGCACTGCAGCAGGATGGGAGGCTAAATCACTGCGCTCCTTCTCTGAGGCCACATGTGGTACTCATTTACAACAAGCTCATGAAGAATGAGCAAGGGAAAAACATGGAAAACAGCTTCATGACACACCAGGATGACAGGAGATTACTCAGTCCTACATGCTAAGACAACGCACCTCTGTGATGGTCACATTTTCTCAGTCTTCATAAGTGGATGGAGTGAATCAAAGCCAGTGAGGCTGCTTTGTGGAGGAACAGGAGAAACCACTGTGTTGATCCCTGTGGAACCCTCATTGCCATGCTTAGCTTTTACCGTGTGGGTTGAAATCAGGCAGGGAAGGCGAATATTAGCTCATTTGGAATGGCTTGTGAGTTCTGACAACTTGCCTCGTTCTGTAATCCTGTCTTGTTCCTTCTCCAAATTCCAGTCCCATTCATTATCCTCCGCACAAACGCACAGTTTTCTCTCTCTTTCTCTCATTCTGTTTTGCTCTGGGGGAACCACAAAGTCACCACCCTGTAGCGACACATCAGTCCTCTAAGTAATAGCTTCTGCTCCGTGTGTCGTTGGGTTTCTAATCTGAAGCACCCTGGGAAACATTTTAAATCAACAAAGTGGCTGACACTGTACACACACGGTGTGTTGACTTGGATTTGGTGCACATTGGTGTCCTTCGTGACAAATGTTTTCACCTGCTACAAGCTTGAGAACAGTGAGTGTCCACAACAAAGTCAGGTTGCAATTGGAACAAGCTGTTTACAAAAAGTGCACAACTTAAAGCTACAGTGTGTAGGATTTAAGGGTGTTCACTATTATTAGCAGACATGGACTACAGCATTCACAACCATCTGGTCAATCGTGTATATAGAACACCTAAATAGATCCTTGTCACTTGATTGGTGGATTTTATGTAATGTGGCATTGACTATTTGTCCCATTATATAGAAAAATAGTCCATTTTATGATTGACGTCATTTTTTGTGCAATTTGGTTCAATTTACCGTTGATTTTGGTTCCATACGTTTCACTCCATTGAACAGCTCCACTAGGTTTTCGTAAAAAAATGCATCCATCATACAAGGAAGCTAAGCCCAGTACGCCATAAGCCAATTAGAAGCTTACGCAGTGTTCTCTGGGACATCTTTAGCGGCCGTAGAAGCGCTGTAAGATGAAGAAGTGGACAAGTTCCTATCACTATTAGTACTTTTTCACCTGTCTAATTTTATAGAAAATATCAAATGACAAGGATCTATGTAGGTGTCATATAAAACAAATAATGAATGTTTTCCATTCGTTCCCTTCATTGAATGGAACATTCCATCTTTCAAATGACGCAAATACTCTTACCATTGCACTCATAAACATTCATTATTTATCGAATAATTACCTGTAGCAATTAATCGATGTGTTTCCATAAGCCTAGAATGAGCCTTTTATGTCTACATGGGAGCGGCCTTCCTTCATGGATGCTGCCATGTTGCACCGCCATGTTGATACAGTAGCTCCCCTATACACTGTCTACTGGTTGCTAGCGCAGGCTAACAAGTTTGAGAACCCTCATTTTTGTGAAATGGAATCACATACATATTGCTTATCACAAGAGACGGCAAGGGAGCATGAATCCCTTTTGAACTTGTGACTGACAATTGCATAATGCAATCTGCAACCCCACCACTAGGTGACATTAAATCCTACACACTGTAGCTTTAATCTCTTAGCCATTGACGCGGTGCTATTTTATCGAAGGACACTCAGAACATTGCTTATACTGGGGAAGTAACACCAAACCATAATTACTGCCGCCAACTGACAGCTCACAGGTGGGAAACCCTGGCTTCTTTCAGTAAGAGTCCGACCATGTATTGCTTCTACCAGTGCACCTAAAACAGCTGATTTCACTGATTAGCTCATCTGCCTGCCTGTAGAGTTGAAGTAATCAGAATCAGCTGGTTTAGTGGGTGGATGGAACAAATATGTGGTAGGACCTTTACTCAATGAAGCCGGGGTTTCCCACCTGTGACAGATGAGGGCCAGTTGGTGTTATTAGATCACTGTGATGCCATAAAGTCAGAATATTGAAGAAACAGACAAACGAAATACCTCACGTCAAAGAACAGAAGGAGATTAAAGGGATATATTGTGAGGCAGATCCTTTTCACCATCAAAATGTTATCATCTTAGCGCCAAATTTCATCAAAATTAGTCAGCCATTTTTTTTAGGATATCTTGCCTACAGGCAAACCTCCAACCTACTCTGTTATTTAACAGAGGTAACTAAAAAAAGCATTCATTAGAGCCCATTCTTATGACAAAAAAGCTTTTAAAAAATTACACAATCCATCCCACTATCCAGATCTGTTCCAGAATATGTTTTATTTGCCGACCAGGCCCAACCTGAAAATAGGTTCATTAGATTTGAATAATCCTGTTAAAAACAAATATAAAAAACAACAAACACACATGGTTGGAGGTTAAAAAAAAAAACTAAATCTTTAAAATTAATTTTGGCAGGGGTCACCAACCCTGCTCCTGGATATCACCTGCCCTACACATTTTCCATGTGTACCAACTGCAACCAGAGCTGATTTGTCAAGTCTGGTGTTTCCGAGCTGCTGATTGGCTGAGCACACCTGACGTAGTTCATTAGCAGTGGGTGGTGCTCCACTGGAGCAGGGTGAGTTGGAAAACATGCAGGAGCAGGGTCGGTGACCCCTTGTGTAAGGTATAGCGTTATGCTTTAACTATATCTTTTAACCAAAATCAACATTATTTTTCTTTGTGTACTACATATTTGAATTCTACAAGTTTTCTAGAACTGCACTTTATTTTCTAGAACTAAACTGTACTTAAAGTGCAGCACCCGCATCTTACATGTTTGACATTGATTCCTGCAGATGAATTCTCACACTGAAAAGGTACACATGCACTACATGGGCCTCATTGTTCTGTTTTAGTTTGAACTGGTGACTGTTTTTCTTTCGTTCGCTAACAAAATCTGTCCATCCTACACGTTATATGTTATTTTTTTGTATAAATAAGCCGTAGCTAATCTTGCACTCGATGCTATTGCACTCGCAGTATCAGAACGGGGGTTGTTAATTGTTCCCACATAAATCAGATTCATTCAAATTTTGGGGGAGGGGATTCATGTTTGTACACTAGTACAGTCTGCAGTCCTCCCCAGAGAACCTCTGATCTAAAATAATGCAAAACACTGTTGAAACAAAACATTCCAAAAATATTGTTTCCATAGTGACTCTCTTGTTTTGCTTTGTCACACATGTAATGATACCTGGATGTCTTCCCCCTGAGCTCTCCCAGGGGGAGGAGCGTTGGAATGACTTGGCGTCATATAAAAGGTTAATTATGGAGACCAGAATGAGACCTATTACATTTATCATAAGGAGGCGTCGCCTGTGACACTATGGCTGTGTGGTGCATTTTCCCCAGTGTGATCTGGCATGATCTTAAAAGACCCCAGTGACTGGAGGGAGCCAAGGGAACGCCTACATAACACCCGGTTGTGGCAGATAGATGATTACTTTTGAGAGATAAGGATGGGGGATAGGTATGCCTGGGAGGTCGCTAGTCATGAATCAAAGTGTTTCCATTGTGTATGCATTAGCACCAGCAAAAGCTCCAAATGGGACTTGACCTTACATTTGTAATATACAGTAATGTTCAGAAAAGCAATGTTTCAGGGAAACATTCTGACAAAACAGGAATTGTGCGCTTAGAAAGTTTGCTTGCAACTGTGAATGGCGCCTCCTGCAAATGAGCAGCTTCGCACTAAAAAGCTATAAACGCTGTTGCAATAAAATCGGGATTTCAGGAAGAAGTAGCGTAACCTGTCACGAGTGTTCAGAAATGAACAAAGAAAGCCGCAGTGTATCTTCAGTTTTGTCTGGGTCCAAAGCACAAGTTGAATGATTTCAATGTCAGGTTTCTTTTTCATTTTCACCACGTCTAGTGATAACTGGCTGAGCCGTTTCACAGCCATCTAGTTGTTAGGGGTGGAAAAAATGAAAATGTATAAGCTCGCTGGAGAGAAAACACAAGTTCAGGAAATTACAAGAGTTCAAACAAAAAGCTGGTATGAAGGTCTCAGTGTTGTGTGAGTGCCGACTGTAACATTTTAATCAGTGTGATAGTGCCAGCAGCCAGAGGGCTTTCTGCTGGATGGAAGACCTCTTTGCCAAATGCAACACAGTGATCAGTAAAGGAGAGCTTATTAAATGGAGGTAGTCATGGTGCTGGCGCTTAGCTCCCCATCGGCACATATTTTCTGCTGTCTCAGGGATTCTTTCCACTCTCTTTAGACACCATTATCAAGGGAAAGGCAGGCCTTGAAGAGGGCTCTCACTCCCCCTTCCAAAAAAAAAAAAAAAGCCTCTTTCCAAGTCTTTTTTCATCTGCAGAGGGAGTAGCCTTGACCACATTGGAGAGGTTCAGCCAGATATCTTGTAGACTTTTGCCCTCTAGTGGCTGATTTAGATGGGTGCATTGTTTTGTGTTTTTCCACAACAGCTTTCACGGCACTCAGCTCCAGTCTCATGGTAAAGGAGGTAAAAAAAAAGAAAAAGAAAAGATGTTTTTAAAAATTACAGTCCGGTCCATAAATATTTGGACAGTGACTTTTTTTTTCTTTTTTTTTTTGATTTTGCAACTGTCCACCACCATAATGGAGTTGAAATAAAACAATGAAAATGTGCTTGTTGTGTAGACTTTCAGCTTTAATTGAAGGCATTTCACAAAAAGATTGCATGAATTACAGCCGTTTGCACACATAGTATCTCCATTTTCAGAGCACATAAGTAATTAGGCAAATTCATTCATTCATTCATTTTCTATACCCGCTTACTCCAATTAAGGGTCACAGGGGGTGCTGGAGCCTATCCCAGCAGTCATTGGGCGAGAGGCAGGGTACACCACACAGTCGCACTCATGCCTACGGTCAATTTAGAGTCACCAATTCACCTAACCTGTATGTCTTTGGAAGTGGGAGGAAGCCGGAGCACCCGGAGGGAAGCCACGCAAACACGGGGAGAACATGCAAACTCCACACAGAAAGGACCAGGTGGGAAGCTTACCTGGGACCTTCTAGCTGTGAAGCAACAGTGCTAACCACTAAGCCACCGGGTAGCACGGTGGCTTAGTGGTTAGTGGCGTAGTGGTTGAATTTGCAGCCACCGTGCTGCAAATTCAGTGTAAGGGTTATTGTTAAAACTAATCACCAACTACAGGCAGTTTTCAGGGGATGGATACATGAACATTTCCAAGTCACTGAATATGTTTTGGACTTCATTTATATCTGTCATTAAGAAATACAAGCAGTGTGGTCAGGTCAGGTCTGGGAGCATGCACTGATGCCGCCCTTCACTGCATCCACAACACCACGGAACCTCCCTGGGTCCTGAATGGCAACCACCCAGGCAGACAACCAGTCCATCACCACTTCTCGAAAGTAACCATCCTTCTGCTGCAGCCAGATGAAATGTGGGCTTCCCCTTGGCATTTTCCCATTGCTGGGGCCCTCGACACTGAGGCACCTGTGTGCTGGATCATGCCCAGAGAAAGTCGTCACATGACCAAAAGGTCATAGCTGATGCTGCCTCACAATGCAAGTGATACTCCTCATCTGAGTCTCCCGAAGTAACTATTTGTTTCACACATTCCAGCGGTACCCAAGTATCCTCCGAAGAGACCTCATACAAGAGACATGCAGTCTTTGCCTTTGGTCACTAGTTAGTATCCAAGTCTCACAACCATACAGTAAGACAGGAAGCACCAGGACCCTAAAGAGACAGGAAGCACCAGGACCCTTGGACTTCATTTTCCTGCAAAGATATTTGCATCGCCAAATACCTCTGTCCAGCGACCTCATGACTCCATAAGCTCTTCCTAGGAATCTCCAAAACCCTAAGGCCAAGGACCCAGAAACATGAATGTCACTGCTGAGACAGTGTGGTGCTTTATGATAAATCTGTCTGGAGTAGGTTGTTCTCAAAAACTGAGTCACCGGCTTCCCTCACTAGTCTCCTTCTTTCATGGTCACTCAGTTTTTGAGAATTGCCTACTCCAGATAAACGTACCATACTGTTTGCGTTTCTTGAGTGATGTAAATTGAAGTCCAAAACATATTAAGTGACTTGGAAATGTTCATGTGTCCATCCCCTGACTTATCTAAAGAAAGTGGCTGTAAAGTGATGATTTGTATGAACAATAATCCTTATACTTACTTTGTCCAATTACTTATGGGCTCTGAAAATGGCGGGACTGTGTACAAAAATGTCCGTAATTCCTAAATGGTTGATATGATATTTTTCTTAAACATTACAATAGTTGCTTCACAATGAGACCTGACTGTGTCTCTGCTGACTTTTATGTAAAGCCATTGTGTGTCTCTTTTTCTAAGGGTATTCTTGCCGGTCCAAGGCTGCCCACGAATGGAACTTTAGGCGTCATGTCAGCCCAGTCACTGCCGCAACCTCCAGCACCCAACAATCAGCAGCAGAAAGGCACAGCCAAAACTCTGCAGAGAGCACTGAACCAACCACAGCACACCATCAGCAACTCGGTAAGTTACATTTGTTTTGTAAAGCTGTTGTCAAGAAGTGAAACATTCAAATATCTACAAGTTTACTCAAACTAAACGGGACTTCTTGATTGATCGTCAAGATGTTTTATCGCTCATCGAAGTGACTTGTTAGGTTTTCTGAGTCGAGAAACATCTTGAAGACTAAAGAAGGCATCCAGTTGTTTTCACGTAAACTTGTAAACATCTCCTACCTGGATGACTGAGACCCTTCATTGACTGAAAAATCCCAACTTTGTCTTTCAAATTTAGGACAAAGACAATCCACACGATCAGTTCAGCCGTCATCTCACAAGGCCACCGCCTGATTACAAGCAGTCAAGGAATATGATGGGAGTTCAACAAGGAAACCTCTTCACAGGTACCTCATATTACTGACGAGATAAAAATATTTGATGGTATTCAACCCAGGAGGACTAAATTTCATCTGCCATGAGGCGTCATTTTTGACTGGGTTTAAGACAATATAAAGTTCTAGACAGTATGAGTTAAGCTTTTCTAAAAGTTTGTTTTGGTATTGGGAACAAGTGACTCGATTTTGGGAGATGATCCTGATTTTGAGCCATGAGCACTAATGGATGCTGCTCTTCTCTCTCTCTTTTTTTTAAAAATGTGTCTCTTTAGGTCAAAACAATTCCCAGTCTCCAAGTAGCGGCCCTGAGAATGACGTACATGCCATGTCTTGCAACCTCCCAAGTGGCCCTGGTTCAAAGATGAGCCCATCACCGACAGATCGCAGATTTGGTGTTGGGAATGACTGTCATCCAAATGCATGTGTTGGTCAGTTCCAGCAGCAACACAATCAGAACAGAATCGGGCTAAATCAAAACAAACCCAGATTTCTGGGGCCGAGCCCACAAGGAAATTCTTTTAGAATGAATAGTGTAGCTGGTGTACAACACTCAAGATCGACAGTTGACCTGCATTCCTCGGGGGTACAGGGACAAAGTCTCAGAGGTTTGATGACAAATGTCAACCTGGGTTGGGCCTCGGCCAACAAGCAAGTGGCAACTGGGCTCAGTGTTAGGCGGCTTCCAAACCCTCTCCAGTCTCAGGGTATACAGCTGGACATGGCAAACCATCCCTACCAACAGAGGAACATCGGGCCACCTAACCAGGTAGCACCAGACCTTGGGATGCTCCCTCTTAACCCTGCGATAGGCGACATAGGCTCCAGGCGGAGCCAGCCAGTGATGGGCTCTCCAACAGGACTTGGAAACCAGAACCAGTCCTCCCCAGAACAGAGGGTGCCAGCAGGGAACTTCACAGAGCCCAGTCCCAGTTCGAGCAGCTATCAGAATAACCGGGCCAACCGGCTGACCTTTGACTTCCTCCCTGAGGGAGACAACACAGTTCCAGGGATCAACACAGACTCCGACTTCATAGACTCTCTGCTTAAGTCTGGCTCTGGGAACGATGACTGGATGAAAGATATAAATTTGGATGAGATTCTGGGCAGTCACTCTTAAATTTGGGTCACCGATTGCTAAAAATGGACCCACAGCTGAGATTATAGAGGTTATGGATGCAAGGTGTAAAGGGTAGCACTTGTAAATAATGTTAAAACGGAATTTTATAAACTTTGTTATCAAGTATACTCTGTTGTTTTGTATTGTATTTCCTGTGAAAGGTATTTGTGTTCTGTCCTTAATATTCTGTATATTTTATTTCTGGTATGTTGACCAAGAAACTGACTTTATTTCCACTCACTGTTTTTGTGCTGTCAGGCTCATGCTGTAGTGCTCTCCTATGAGATTAAATACCAAATTCACACTGTGAAAAGGATATGTTGTTGTGCTGCGTTCAAGGTCATTCTGACATTCCCAGTCTTTCTCAGTCTGCAGCCACTATTTAACATGATATGCTACTTACCTTCAGATATTTTGCTGCCATGCACACTCTATCTTGCAACAACAAATGATTTCTTACTTATTGTTCATGCTTTTTCATCTGTGGTAGTTTTTGATGCAACTGAAATGGCGTAACCATTATATTTTTTCCATGTGATATTTAATAATTATTGGGATAGTAATAAGACATTATAATACATGCTATTAATAAAATTGATTTAATTGAAGTGTTACTGTTTGGTTATCTTTTCTTTGTTAAAAGGGCCTGCTCTGTGTAGCATGTACCTTATTTTCAAATCGAACGCGCATGAGCATGTTCATTGTTTCAAATTTAAAACAATGACATGGGGCTAAAGACAAGTGCCTACACGTTATGCACTTTGTCCATATTTTCCACCCTTGGGTGCCACTTAACTGGCTTTATTTCACTTTGGTGTACTATCAGAATGAACTTGTTCATACTTAAAGCAGTCTTGGATTTGGCCATCCATCATAGTAAAGGAGGTATCTGTTGTTGTTTTTGCCTAGGCCATGTTATTTTAGAGTTACAGTGTAATTAGGCATGATGTATCCTGATACATTTCTGATGGTGCATTCATATTCTGTGGTGAACATCTGAAAGCCAGTTTTTACTTCTGCGCTGTAGCAGAGAAATGAATTATGGGTAATCAAATAATGCAGTGGCTTTTTGATGCACTGATATGACCTGTATCCCCAGCAGGGATTCTCTAGCAACTCTTAACGCTGCATTGTCTGTTCTGTGGGTCAAAAGAAGCTAATAGGTCTAATTTACTGCTGTGGTTAGGTGATGGACCTAAGTTAGATGGACTAACTAACAATGTAGATGGAGGAGCTTGAATAGCTTGTTAAACGTCAAGAAAATTAAATTTTAGTGTTCATGAAGACCAGGTACCATATTTTCCGGACTATAAATCATGCATGGTCTGCACGTGTGACAGGCTGATCCTGTATACTGATCTGAAAGAGGTACTGTGATTCATACTCCACAATAGAAGGTGGCAGTAATGCACCATTCAGCTGGATGCCAACTGCCATAAAATGAAGAAGAATATCTGAATGAGAAGGACGTGCTGAGTCTTAGAGAATGAGCAAAATTAATAAATCATGCTCTCAAACTCAAAGACCGTGCTCTTGAATAAAGAGAGGGAATATAACCCTCGTACTACATGGCACTCCACTTGTTTGGACTTTGTGGGACAGCCAGAACAGCAACGAGGAAGACACCTAGGCTAGTGTAAGGCTAACTATAATGTTTATAAAAGTATTGGAGTTTTAATATGCTTAATTATATTTTGTGGGGGTCAACATTTAGCTCTGAACAGACGTTTTTGTCTGTTCAGTGGTGACAAGAAGCGGTTTACTCTTCAGTTCTTTGTGCCTTGTACATTAACATTAATTAGCCTGTTAGCTTCTGCTCACTAACATGGTGTTTGCATTATAAATAAATAATATGCCGATTAAATTCATTTTGCTTCTTGTTGCATGAAGCAGTAGCACCATGTTTCAAAAATAAATGCGACTCATAGGCTGATGCGACTTATATATGTTCTTTCCTCTTCATGATGCATTTTTGGACAGATGCGACAAATACTCCGGTGCGACATATAGATTCTAATATCCCTTTCACTCCAATCTGAAACTATGTTGTTATTTTCCTTTATGTAGCACTGGGTATGATGTATTTCTAACCGTGGTTACTCTCAGACTGAACTACAGCTGAAATGCTCTGCCCTTGTATAGTGGAATGCAACTTCAGAAACAAAGAAATGTTTAGTATAGCATCAACAAACATTGAAAGTCAAAAACATTAGGTCTCGTTCAAGAACATTTTCTTAAGCTTCTCTTAAAATGATCTTACCTTTTTTAGTATGATGGGCTTGTATGAGTGTGCCAAGAAATGCTCGGTGTGTAAACTTAGTGACTGGAGCCAGGGTGCATTCATGAGAGGAGTGAATTAGCATAAATAACACCCCAAAATATATAAGCAAGGCTGGCCCATCCTACACGCTGAATACACAATTGTGCAGGGCCCTGTGACATGATTCATAGGGCCCCAGTCGCACACAAGAAAGGAAACGTGCTTTCCAGCAGCAGCCACTGTGAGGATCAGAGCCCAGAAAATATATGGATGTGATGGCATTCTGTGAAGGCAGAAGTAAGTGGAAAGAAAATGAAAATATTACTCTGCGTGTGAACGGCAGACGTTTGCATGCATGTTTGTGCATGTGCATGGTGCTTGTTAATGCAGCGCTTATTTGTTAAACCTGTTAGAAAGTATATATAAAATACTCCTCTGAGCACGTCACAGATCTCACTGACTGTCCAGCTCGGACAGCTGTTCCGAGCTGGACAGTCAGGAGCAGCAGAGCTCACAAACAGCAGTTCATAAATATTTACATTTTGTCGACGTTAATCATTTCAAAGACGATAGAAATGGCTTAATTGTTTTAAACATATACTGCATATATACTGGACAACCCACAGGTTTTCTGAAGAGCGGGTTTGAAGCTCGAATGAGGTGGTCCCAAATGTTGCCATCCAGGCAGTGCCTGACTCAGCCTATCTCCTGGACCTTGAGTATGACTTTTCAAGGTCACTCAAGGGCGAAGATCATGTGATCAATATAAGAGTGATATATGATTTCATGTTAGTGTTTAATAGTAACCATAGGTGCTACCTTTAACTAATACACTTTGCAGTGTTTTTGCTCTTTGGTAACGATGGAAATAGAATTATAAGACACAGCTACAACTAAAGGCGCAGTCACACTATGACGTTTGGGTCGACGAAGATGAGCGTATTTGCACACGTCGGCGATCGGTAGCCTGCGCTAGCCTTCGGTGGCGTTTACCGGTGTTCGGTGGTGTTCGCTGATGAAGACATGTTGAAGATTTTTCGCCATTTGCTGACGAACCTGTGGCTGCGTAGGAGACCATTACAGACCGTAGATCATCGCTATGTGCACGTTGCGTGCGGTAGCCCTCGCTAGCCTGCGGTACCGGTGCGAACAGCCTAACAAAAACCTGAGTTCCTGGTGCGATTGTGTTTGCTGGCTAACGTTTGGATGTTGGTTCGCCTACCTGCTCGGAATCACTGGACAGTGGCGTGTCGAACCCCTCTACTGAACGTTTCCACATTGGCAACAGTCCCTCTTGTTATAATGGAGCACTGGATAACTGCTGCCTTTGCTACAAGCATGTTGTGAAAAGCTGTGATGCATTTGAGGTCCGCTACCAAAGTCCGGGAACGTGATTTTCGCCGACGTGTGGCCACTTTTTTCTCCTTTTGTCTCGCTTTCACCTCATTCACCAGTTGCTGGCCCAAACGTCATACTGTGACTGCACCTTTAGCCCTCCTAAAGGACTTCGGGTGACTTTTATGATATTAGCCAATGTGCCCCGCCCACATATGCCAGAGCTGTCCAATCAGAACAATGGAATCGGCAACAACGAAGAGGAAATTCAGTAATCAGAGCTGGTCGTCCTGCTCTCAGAGAAACACAAAATAAAGTGTGTAATTATTAACAGTGTAAAACACAGAATTAAGGGATCTGCTAAAGTGAGTAAATGGGAAAAAATGAGTGCTGTTAGTGTTGTATCATGTCAGGGACTGACTCTGTCGCTGAAATAAGGAGGTAATGGTTTGACATGAAAATGGATTAAAAAAATTGTCTCAAAGGGGTTTGAACATCTCCTACACCAGTCTGGACCACTTGTTGATTTTCTTCATGCCTACAAAAAAATGCAAAATGTGAGAAAATGTGTGAAGTTCTTTTAAATCACTTGTCTTGAGCTATTTCCAAATGAATCTGTGCGAGTGGTTCTTACATGATACCCATTGTCTCTTAGAAAGAGAGAAAATGATAGCACCTTGCTTTAAAAGCTCTCGTGATCAGCTGGAAAAGCCAAACAAAGTCAGGACGGGTGCTTATTAGGGCAGGGCCATCAATATAAATGTGGTAAGTGTCATGAGAGTTACTATCTCCATTTTGGTCATTTTTGACCCGCTTTCTATGCATGATGAGTCACATAAATGGGCCCGGTTTGGCCATTTGGCACATTTCTCTGGGCATGAGCCAGCACATAGGTGCCTCAGTGTTCAGGACCCCTTGCATCTGGGGAAGGGCAAGGGTCACCCGCGTTTCACCTGGCTGCAGCAATTAGACGGTTACTTTTGAGAGGAGAAGGGTCTGGCTGAAAACCTCACCTGGGAGTATCTCCTGTGTCAGTAAAAATCTCCTCTGAGGGTAAGGAAATGACGGCAATCTAACGCATGGAATTATGGGTTTTATATTTTCATCATCTTTAAGGAAATAATGCCAGCCAATGTATTATTTTTATTTTAACATAGATGTTTTCACTTAAACTAAGGACTCACATCACTGATCGTGATGTTGTTTTACATACCGTACTTTACTTATCAGCATCTTCTGAGTTTGTAAAGCGGTTTTGCCGTATTGATTTCCTTACCCTCAGAGGAGATTTACTGACACGGGAGATTTACTCCCAGGTGAGGTCTGCAGCCAGACTCTTTTGTTTGAGAGGCTGATATGGATTGGTTGTCTACCTGGGTGGCTGTCTTCCAGGACCTAAGGCGGTTCCGTACTGTGGTGGATGCGGTGGCGTATGGCACCGGCGCATGCTCCCAGACCTGACCTGAGATTATAAATACATTGAATTGCATTTGTAATCTTGCCAGTTGTGTCTAAATATGACAGAAGGTTGTTTTTAATATTAATCTGCGCATGTGCACAGGCTGGAGATCCATGTGACTCTGGCAGGAATCATGTGAACATGTGACAGACAACATGACATCCCAGCTTGTTTCAAAAGGGAGCAAGTGACAATATTCGTGAAAACATTATCAAAATTTTGAATGTAATCAAGTGGTGTGTTTATTCAAATTTCATAAACTCAGGGCTATGCAGAAAGACATACCACTGAAAAAGACACTAACTGTATTATTTGCACCTTTTGCAGGTCATATTGTTGAGTGATACCTGTATTCATTGTCTAGGCCTATTACCGTATGTTAACCTTGAAGTTGTATTAGCTTAATCATGTAATGCTATCACGCAAAGAAAATATGGCTTGAAAATGCCATGAATTTTCTGGAGATGTCCAAGGCTTCCAGCCCACAAGGCAAAGGCATACAAGTCCAAGGCATCCAAGGCCAAAGGCAACAGAATAAATGGCCCTTAAGGAACCTTAAGGCCAATGCTGAGCATCAAAGCACGACAACACTGGGTTTGACAGATGTGGTAACTTAGGATCACGAGCCGTTCCTTTCCTTCTCCATATTCTTCTCTTCCCATCATTCTGGTAAAAGTTCATCTTTGTTTCATTTGTCCAAAGAATCCTGCTCCAGAACTGGGGAAGCTTTTTTCGATGTTTCCTAGCAAAGTCTAATCTGGCCTTCCTGTTCTTGAGCGTTACCATTGGGTTGCACCTGGTCGTAAACACTCTGTATTTATGGTGCGTTTCATTTGTACTCAGAGGTTGGAATTTCCCAGTTGCGCCCCCCAGGAAGACCCCCTGAAGTCGGAATTCCAACTCGTCAACTCGCTCGAACCCCACATACCCCGAGCTCACAATCCAAGATGGCTGCTCTGAGCATCAACAGAAGTGAAAGCTGTAGTTTTGTTTTTTTTTAGCACTTCTGTCTTTTTTTGTGCCCAATTTAATAAATCGTGCACATAGTTTTGTCCTACTGCTGTCTGTGGACATGTTACTGCATCCTTTATATTTGTGAAATACTGTGTAATGTGTTGTTCATCAACTGGTACGACTAATATTGGCAAACCTGGTAGATGGTCAATTCAATTCAAATCAGTTTATTTATAATTAGCGCCAAATCACAACATAGTCGCCCCAAAGCGCTTCACCAGGGTAAGGTCGAACCTTACCCATCCCCTGAGCAAGCACAATGGCAACAGTGGTAAGGAAAAACTCCCTGGATGTTTTAGAAAAAACCTCAAGCAGACCAGACTCAGAGGGGGGACCATCTGCTATGACCATACTACCAATGACAACAAATGAATAAGACAAAGTACAATGTAAAATTGTCAAACCTGCACAGACAGGAGTAGTCAATGTACATGAGCCCAAGCGATCCAGCGGTCATGTCGCCCGAAACACAATCATGTGGTAGGAGCTGGAGCCCACAACGCGACACTCAGCCGGGACACTGCAGCAACAGACAGTTGGGGCCATCACGGAGTCCATCTTCAGCTGCATCATCATCCTCAGCACCTCGAACAAAGGGCAGAACAAAGACACAACAACCGGAATGACCAACACACATGAGTAACAAAACAGAATAGCAGACAGGATGCTAATGTGAGCGCCGGCAACTTACTTCTACCTTACCCAACATTCCCAGAATTTAGATGATGTGAGACTGTGTCCAGCTCTAATAGTAGCATCAACGTAACTTGTTGGTTGGAGTGATGAAGTATTTTATTTTAACCAAATTTATGTTCGTCAAACACAAGAGAGAACAGATAAGTCTTTAATCTGAATTTGAATGAATCCACACAGTCAGACTGTCTTATCTCAGCAGGCAGACTATTCCACAGAACAGGGGAACCATAAGAAAAAACTCTGTGACCTGCTGACTTCTTCTTTACCTTTGGGACACACAGCAGTCCTGCATCCAGAGAACGCAGCGCGCGGGCTGGTAGATAAGGTTTTATTAGATCAGCCAAGTAGGCAGGGGCTAGTCCATGAAGGATTTTGTACGTTAATAACAAAACCTTAAAATCAGACCTCACACGGACAGGAAGCCAGTGGAGAGAGGCCAAGATTGGGGTAA
>OMMV01193652.1:0-20239 GCA_900302635.1 Chatrabus melanurus
TTGTGTAACGGGAGATTCGCATCATGGATGTGCAGCCGACAATTCTGCAGCGACTGCGTGATGCTGTCATGTCAATATGGACCAACATCTCTGAGGAATGTTTCCGACACCTTGTTGAATCTATGCCACGAAGAATTAAGGCAGTTCTGAAGGCAAAAGGGGGTCCAACCCGGTACTAGCAAGGTGTACCTAATAAATTGGTTGGTGAGTGTATATTAGCTTTATGACCAGGAGTATAATATGACCCCTTTAAATGGATGTGAAAATGTTGCAAATTTCATCCAGTCTTTGAATTTTATTTGATTCTTATTTTTCCATTTTCACTTGATGCTATTTCTCTAGATGTACTGTATGCTTCAAGTTTGCTTGAGCTGCACACATTCTCAACATATGTTCCCGTTTTTTAAATATTAGATTCTTAATGGAAAATGGCGCATGCATGTGGTTTTTGCATATGGTATATACAGCACATCTGGCCCTGAGGATGAGAATAATAAATCAGATTTCTCACATTGTAGAATTTTGGCCATTTTGATAATAATGCCATATTGAATCCGCTCAAAGCAAAAAGAGCCTTTGAGCAGAAGTTCTGCAGAGCAGTGATTTAGTGGATCCTCTGACCGTGTTCTTTGAACTCTCTCCATCTGATTTAGGATGTCCCATGTTCTGCAGTTTGATGAGCAAAGCAGAAAAGTCAAGGATGCCAACATACAGGACGAGGATACGTTTGAGATCTACGACCCGCGCAACCCCGTCAACAAACGAAGGCGAGAGGAGAGCAAGAAGATCATGAAGGAGAAGAAGGCCAGGAGGTGAGGGCATAAGGTCAAAGGTCAGCTTGTGCCCAGCCGTGTGAGTGAATTACTGGTAACTAGACGTTCAGCATTCTTCCTGTCTACTTGTCCAACGCTTCAAACCCGCCACCCCGACGTAACTGAACAGTGTCTGTTTGAACATCTGGATTGAGAATTCTGACACGAGAGCAGACCATTCCTGCAAAGCTTTAAGTTACCAACATTATTATTGTGGTTATAGTCGGGGCTATCATCTTCATTTAAATATATGTAATGTGTTAAACTTTTTTAAAGAAATCAATTTCTGCCTTTTGTTCCAATGTTGATGTTTCGTTCTTAAATGTAAACATTAGACTGAGTCAGACAAATAAATAAAGGCTGCAAATATTCTACATTCTCATGTAAAATATGTGTATGTGTTTGGGGCACAAAAGATTGCAAAGTTAAACCTCATTTTGCTGCTGCTTTTTCTTTAGCTGATTTTAATTTAATTTTACTAGTTTTATTTTTTTTAAAAAGCAATCTAGACAATGCTGGTAAATAGATTTTAATCAATCCCAGCTTTTTAAATCAAGGTATTTTCAAAACACAAATCAATCCCAGCTTTTTAAATCAAGGTATTTTCAAAACACAAATCAATCTGTCTTCTTTTTGCCACTTTCGGGGCGAGAAGCAGCAAGATACTCTATATTGTAGAGTTTTATCATCCTAAAATAGTAGCACTGATGCTGCAAAGCTATCAATGACTGGAATCCTAAAGTTTTAAAATCCTCTTTTCTCTTGAGATAATACAGTCCCTTCCAAAAGTGTTGGAAGAACAAGGCAAATTCATTATACCCCCTGGCAAACAAAAGTATGGGTGTATATGGAGGAATCACCCTGTCTATGTGAATTGTTCCGAATTGCTGGAAATTCAATGCAGATTTAATGCCCTTCCCACAAAACTCAAGGATACCAAGAGAACAACCTGAAGAAAGCTGCAAGAAAATGCTTCCATAGGAATAAGTGGATATATAACAAATACAATATAAAGTAAACGGCAACATCTCATCCATACTATGTTTCACCAAAAATGATGAACATTCATTCATTTTCTGCTGCTTATCTGGGTTGTGGTGGCAGCAGACCAAGCGGCTCAGCCCACACTTCCCTATCCACGGCCAAGTCCTCTAACTCTTCCTGGGGGATCCTGTGGCATTCCCAAGCCAGCTGGGAGACATAATCCCTCCAGCGTGTCCTGGGACTTCCCCGGGCCTCCTCCCAGCTGGATGTGGCTAGAAGTCCTCCTTAGGGAGAAGACCAGGGAGCATCCTCACCAGATACCTGAACAACCTCAGCTAGCTCCTTTCGATGCAAGGGAGCAGCGGCTCTACTCCGAGTCCCTACCAGATATTTGAGCTTCTCACCCTGTCCCTGAGTGTAAGCCCAGATACCCGACGAAGGAACCTCATTTCCGCCGCTTGTATCCACGACCTTGTTCTTTCGGTCATTACCTAAAGCTCATGACCACAGGTGAGGATAGGGGTGTAAATCGATTGGTAAATTGAGAGCCTCGCCTTCTGGCTCAGCTCTTTCTTCACCATGATGGTCCAGTACAGCGTCCACAGGACCTCAGACGCAGCTCCAATAGACCCTATCGCGTATAGTTATTTATGAGCCACCGTAGGGGGCGCACTACTGGTTTTGCCTTTTTTTGCCGAGATTTGCAGACGTTTGTACTTCCGCATCTTCCTCCTTTGTAACCCCGCCCCCCAAAAAAAATACATTAAATATGTCTAAACCAGATAGGACAAACTAAATTAAATACAATAAATACATACCCCGCAACACAACCGCATCTCCTGTGGTGGAACACAGCAACCATGTAGAATATCGTGCTGCTGCCTCGTGCTGCTCGGGCTTCACACGGCTTCGTATGTAAACAAACTCGTTGTCCCCTTCGATATTTCCAAGTTCCACAAGTTCAACGTGACGTTCAATAAACATATGGTGGCTATCATCAGATTTTTGTTTCTTGAGTCTTTCATTTGTCTAACCACAGTCAATGAAAAGGTACGCAAACACGTCACTAACACAGACGGGTGGTAACCGTTTCAAATCCCGTGTCCACGCCACATCTTTTCTGTTGAGATCGAGACAGCAGCCGTCTGCTGTCGTCACTCACCGTCTTTTTGTCTCTGACTATTCGTGGTCACACTTCCAAAGTGGGATAAACTTGGGCGGCTTTTCTCAGCGAGACTCTCAAACTCCTGGCGTCACTTTCCACAACACCAAACACCTCTTTCTGCGAGAATTCTTTTCAATTGTGGCACCGTCATTTTCCTGAAATTTTCGCGATCATCCATGGTGAAAGAATATGTGGAGATAATTCACGCGAAAACAACTACTGCACTCATAACACACGTAGAAATATAACCTATTTTCCCAGCGCTGCAATACAAAAACCACACTGCAGATGCAGCTACCGAACGTGCTTCTATCGGCTGAAATGTCTCAGAAGTTGATGAAGCAATGCATTGTGGGTCAATTTTGCCTATTTGCAATAGGGTGTATTCGTCTATGGATCTCATGCTCCATCTTACCCCCACTCGTGAACATTAAACATGTATAATATAGGACAACAGCACGGTTTACCTTGGAATCAAGGAATGGAGACAGTACTACCAAACTTAGACAAGAACAACGAGAAAGACAAAGTAGATGCTGTTCAGACAAGTAAGGATGTACGTCTGTACCTGTAACACTTCGTGGTAAGGGGCAGCATTGGTACCGTAAAATGCATTTAACCAAGCCTGGAGTTTCATCTAGACCGTTGCAAGCCCGTACCCATGTGTGTTCTAGGTTATGATGATATTTATTGCTGATTCTGCATAGTACTACTATATTCATGGGCAAAACAATCAAGACAAGACCCAAGTTCTACCACTTGGAGAACTGTATTTCCAAGACATCCAAAACTTAATATTTGGTTTGTGTAAAATGTCTTCCCTCACAGAAGCTTTTGCTCTCTGGTCCAACTTTTATCAATTTAAATTGCTCATAATTCATGGTGGAGTGGCTTCAATCAAAGTAGTACTTTAAAGTAGCAGTTTCACCAGTTGTTGCATTTACACTGCTGAGGTAAAGTCTGTGATGGTGCAATAGTACGTTTTTAAATCGGTCACCACTGGTGCAGTGAAAAACAATCCATTTATACCTTAATGTAGTGGTTTTGGCTAAGTGATTTGCCGTTGCCATGTATGTGTGTGACCAGGAGCAGCATTTGGCTTGCACACTGTTTCTTTTAACTGCACTTCTGGGATTTTTCCTTCAATTTTAACATGGAACAGGAAGGAAATTTAATGTTACTTTATGGGTTCAGGTCAGCTTGCGCTCATGCAAATCTAAAACAGCTGATACAGTGACCGACCTCCTGGCAGTAGGTGCAGTATCTGTGGGTGCAAGGCCTGTTGGAATGCACCGTCAAATGCATAACAGTGAAAAATTCTGAAATACATTTCGACAGATGTTTGTTTCCTTGAAAATGCACAGAGATGCTGCAGGGATTCTGGCAGTTCACATCCATTTGATTTTGACGAGGACATCAACAGCGACTTCATGGTAAATGGATTTCTGTGGCGCTTTTCCATCCGATGCAGATGCTGCAAGTAACCGTAAAGCCTCGCATTCACCCATTCACACACATACTCACACACTGATGTCAGCATACTGCCATGCAAGGCACTCAACTCCACACTGGGCGCAACTTCGGGATTAAGGACCCAAACTGAGGATTCTCTGGTCACAGTTGTATTTTTAAAAGAGAGAACAGATGGAGGGAGAAGATGGCCTAATTCTTCTCTAGCACCATAAGGAGAAAAGTTCAGCGTTCGCCTGTGCTGCTGTGTCCAGATCAAAGCAGTAAATACCAGTCTTTGCTGTTGGTCACCTGACTGCCAGGGATGGCATGGAAAGGTAATTGCATCATTACTCTGTTGTGTAACCACTGTCTCTCTTTGTCCTTGTGGGTGAAGGCTAAATGGAGCCAGCTAATCCATCCTGTCTCTCAGCAGTTAAGTTGTTTTTTTTTTTAACAGCTGCTTTCCAAGGCTGTCTTAGATTATATAACATTAGCATCTTAATTTGCACGTCACATCTAAACGGTGATTGCTCTAACTCGTATGCTGATTGGTGACATGTTGTGCTACAGCCCATGTGTCTGGTCTGCCTGACATTCCAGGGCTAAATCCCCAGGGTGTGATGGACAGTTTGTGGGGAAGAGGAGAGCTAGCTAAGTTGGCACGGGTTCGTATGAGAGATATTGATGAGTTCACAAGATCAAAGAGATAATGGCTTGGACAGGCGCGGTATGTCTTGATGGTTAATGGGTTGTTCATTTATGGATGTCCAAGGACAGAACAGAGTGATCATTAGTCTGTGCTACAGGTGTCCTCAGTGCTTACCAGCTTTCTGCCTCCAGTGACTGAACAGAAACTCAATCAGGCCTCCCTTATCCTTTAATATAGCTTTATGTGGATAAATGTCCTTATAGTATGTCATTGATTATATTTAAGAAGATTTATTCTTCCATATTTGCTATATATCTAATAGTGACACCCCAAAAAAAAAAATCAAACTACATGTTTGTCTCGCATTGCACCAATTCAATATGGGTGAGCCCAAATATATTACATTTTATGACACCTAAATAAATCCTTGTCATTTTATTGGTGGATTGTACGTCATTTGCCCCATTGCACGCTTCCACCACCAATTCGTAAAAATGCATCGATGATGCGAGGAAGCTAAATCCATTATGCCATAATCCAATTAGAAGCTTACGCAATGTTCGCAGGGACATCTTTAGTGGTCGCAGAAGTGCTGTCAGATGAAGAATTGGACAAGTTCCAACCGCGATTTTCCGCTTCGTTCCTCAGCGGCTCTCCCTGACGTCAGCGGGGTGTCGGCGGCTCGCTTCGTTAAATGGAACATTCCATCTTTAACCTCATGAAAATATTCTTACCATTGCACTCATAAAAATTCATAATTTGTATAATATTACATTACATTACATTCATTTAGCTGATGCTTTTGTCCAAAGTGACTTACAAGTGAGGAATCCCAATCGAGCTACATTTCGAAGGGGAAATTCAGTATAACAATAAATACTATCTTTAGAATTTAAAGGAGACTTCAGCATAATGACAAATACCATCTTTACATACATATACAATCCACCAAGTGATGGTGCAAAATGTAAGCAATGAAAAGAAATACATGGTAAGTGCGAGTTGGGTATGTTAGGGTTGTTAGAGATGCTAGGAGAACATGTACTCTCGGACGAGCTGGGTTTTCAAGAGCTTCCTGAAAGTAGAGAGGGGCGCCCCTGCTCTGATAACATTTGTTAGCTTGTTCCACCATCAAGGATCCACAAAGGAGAATAGTCTGGATTGCCTTGTGTGTTGGGATGGCAGTGCCAGATGCCGCTCCTTGGAGGAGCGGAACGGCCAAGCAGTAGCCTTTACTTTCTCATAAGCCTTTGTGAGAGCATTTAAGTAGATGGGTGCAGACCCAGTAGTCACTTTGTAGGCAAGCATTATTGACTTGAATTTGACGCAGGGGCAACAGGCAGCCAGTGGAGTTCGATCAGGAGTGGGGTAATGTGCCCTTTTAGGTTGATCGAAAACCAGACGCACCGCCGCGTTCTGGATAATCTGTAAGGGCTTCACCATGCTGGCCAGGAGGCCTGTTAGTGGGTGTTACAGTAGTTGAGGCGAGAGACAACCATGGCCTATACCTGGCATTGGGTGGCATATTGAGTTAGGTATGGCCTGATTTTTCTTATGTTACATAGTGTGATGCGGCATGACTGGGAGACAGAGATCAGTTTTTATAATATAAAACCACAATAAGGTACATGACTTTTGAGCATTTCTCCTTTGCTCTGAGTCCTACATTTTTCTGCTCTTGACAGTAGTCGTTGATACATCAGTGTAGTGCGATGCAGATGAACTACTGGCAGTATAATACCACTGTAGTTGTTGCAGTCCAGGTGATCACACTTTCCTTTCCAGACAGGGAGAAGTCATTTCTTCCAGTCTGTTGGGATGATACCTATCTCCCAAATGGAAGCAAAGATTGCTTGTAGCGCCAGGTAAGCAGCTTTTTTACCCACCTGAAGGAGTTCAGCCCAAAACCACAGAAATAGTTTATGGGTTTCTCTGCCTTAAACTGTTTCACCACTTTTACAATCTCATTGAGATTTGGTGGTTTGCAGCTGACTGGAGGATCAGCCATGAGAACCCTGGCACTGGAGATGTCCAACAGCCTAACACGAGGATCGGTCTTATACAGCTGCAAGGTATTGGTTTGGAGGAACGCGGTGCTTCCATTCCCCTGTAGCAGGCTGAGAGTGACTACATCATAGATGGTGTGTCACCTGCTCATAGGATGGACAAGGAGACATTTGTTGGAGGTACCTCAGTGCCATCACTGCCTGCTTTCTCAGCCCCCTATACAGCCTGGAATTTCCACCAAACTGCACTACGACTCTGACAAAAAACACCTCCTCATGTGAACACTGATGACTCCAATGCAATCCCTGGCAGCTCATAACCAGTCCTGTCAGTGCTTGTGGTCGCATTGAAATCACCCATAACCAGAGGGGTGTTACATCTGGGGCAGTCGTCAATCATAGAATGAATCTGTGAGTAAAAAGTATCCGTCACCGAGATATGACTCACTGCAGTTGCGGCATACACTGAGACAACAGACAGGACATTGAAGGAATGCCTAATTCGGAGCTTTGTTCACATGGGTGATATTTGACACTGTCAGAATGTTTCTTCTTTTTCAGGGATAAGTATCCAAATGGGTTTTCCCCATCCTCTTCATAAAGCATACTGTCATTTGATGGAAAGTAGCAGCAGCATTAAATGCTAAATGGACTGCATTTCTATAGTGCTTTTCCATATGCTGCAGACACATAAAATGCTTTACAATGATGCCTCACATTCACCCATTCACACACACACACACACTCACACACCAATGTCAGCGTGCTGCCATGCAAGGTGCTCAACTGCACACCGGGAGCAACTCGGGGATTAAGGACCTTGCTCAAAGGGCCTTAGTGATTTTCCTGTCTGACGGATGTCTTCTGGTCACAACCCACTGCACTAACCTCTGGACCATCACCTCCCCAAGTTTACACCCACAGAGTGCAGAGGCCTTAGCAGGCTCTTACAGCAACTGGAGTGCCAATCCCTCTGGCATCCCCCTAAAAGTCTGGCCCAGGACAGCATTATATATAATGTGTCAATATGGTGCCAAACTCTCTTTCAGTCTCAAGTGGGGCATGTTAGTACCTTAGCAACAACAGTTTTATAAACTGTGACTCAGTTTTAAAAAAAAAATTGGTTTCTGCCACTTAGTGGCCACAAGTCAAGGTAGACTGTGTACTGTGAGAACACATACCTCTGCCAGGTTAACCATGGCCAACCGTGATTATTACCACAATATGACAGGGTAATCAGAATTCTGACTTTGCGCTCCATCAGATCATTGTGATGTCATAAAGTGAAATTTGGACCAGATTCAGTTCAGTACCAAAGTTTGTTAAAATCTCACTGTAAGCCGCAAAACACTTTTGAGTTTTGAAAACAAACAAAAGCCAACGCATAACCTCCGCCTCATCTGTACATTGAAAGAGGTAATAGTGTAGCTTTAGAAAACTATATATTGAAGCAGTTAGATACCATTCTTGTCTGGAATTTTGACTTAAAAATAAAGAATTGTGTAGAGTTGGTTATCTTATAAGATGAAAAAGTAATTTTTAGTTGACTTTAATTTTAAAGTAGACATACAGCATATCCCACTCATGCTACCTGTCTGTGTCCTTGGACAAGACTGACATTTACCTTGACTTCTCTTTCACTGCAGACAGTATGAACCCAAGATATTTAATGTTTTGTGTGGTCAACTTCATTTCATTTGTTAATATACATCTATTCCTGCTTTTAAGGCCTGCAACACATTCCAAAAAAAAAGTTGGGACGCTAAAGCATTCACCATTTTGTAATGTTGCCATTCCTTCTCACAACACTTAAAAGACATTTTGGCATTGAAGATACAAGCAATGAAATGTTTCAGGTGTTATTTTGTCCCATTCTTCCTGCAAACACGTCTTAAAGTGTGCAATAGTACGGGGTATTCTTGTTGCATTTTTCATTTTAAAATTCTCCACATATTCTCTATTGGGGACAGGTCAGGACTGCAGGCAGGCCAGTACCCATACCCGTACCCGCATCTTCCGCAGCCATGCCTTTGTAATGTGTGCAGTGTTGTTTTGCATTGTCGAGTTGAAAAATGCATGGACGTCCACGGAAAAGATCTCATCTTGAAGGCTGCATATGTTGCTCTAAAATCTCAATGTACTTTTCTGCATTAATGCTGCCATTACAGAAGTGTAAAATACCTTTACCAAGGGCACTGACACAACCCCATACCATGACACACCCTGGCTTTTGGACTTGTTGCTGATAACAGTCTGGATGGTCCTTTTGGTCTGGATCACACGGCATACATTTCTTCCAAAAAAGATCTGGAATACTGATTTGTCACACCACAATACATGTTTCCACTGTGTGATGGTCCAACCCAGATGCCTCCAAGCCCAGAGAAGTCTGGACAAGGTTAACATAAGGCTTCTTTTTTGTACAGTGAAGTTTTAGGTGGCATTTGTGAATGTAACTCCGTATTGTAGTGCTTGACAAAGGTTTCCCAAAGTAATCCCTTGCCCATGTGGTTATATCAGTTGTTGATGAATGACGGTTTTCGATGCAGTGCCGTCTGAGGGATCGGAGATCACAGGTGTTCAGCTTAGGCTTGTGCCCTTGCTCTTTATGCACTGAAATTCCTCCAGATTCCTTGAATCGTTTAATGATATTATGCACTGTAGAGAGAGAAATCTGCAAATCCCTTCCAATCTTTCTTTGAGGAACATTGTTTTTAAACATTTCAATAATTTTCTCCTGCATTTGTTGACAAACTGGAGATCCTCTGCCCATCTTTGCTCCTCAAAAACTCAGCCTTTTGTGGATACTGGTTTTGTCATCATCTGTTTGAAATAACATCATATTTAAATTTTTTTTAACCTCATTCCTAGCCCTAAATTGCCCCCATCCCAACCTTTTTTTTGGAATGTATTGCAGGCCTGAAATGTAGGAATAGATGTATATTAACAAATGAAAAGAAGTTGACCACACACAACATGACATATCTTGGGTTCATGCTGTCTGCAATGAAATCACATTCAAAGTAAATGTAAGGATCACTGCATATTTTTTTCCATTTGTATTTTCCATATCATTCCAACTTTTTCTGATTCGGGGTTGTAAAATGTATTGATTGAATGTCTGCTAGATTAATAAATGAGTTACAAGCAGATTATTTTGTCTTTCCAACAGTTTTTCCATTGCAGTAAAAGACTGCAGATATTAGATTAAGACCAAGAAAAACCATGCTAAAGTAATGATGACTCCATGAAACATTTTGTTAGCTGTGAAGGTAATCGCAGAATAAGATGGCAACCTAACATCCGTCACATTATGTTTGACTGTCAAGGTCTATTGTTGTCCTCACTATGTTGGTGTATCATATATTGAGATTCACCTTTTTCTAGAGTGAAGAGTAAGTGTGCTATGAAACAAAAAACAGAAATGACACTACACAGTATCTGCAGGACGAACGGTGTAGCTTTCTGTAATGTCCCATTATCATTTGTCCTCATTAGCTTGGGGTCATTTTTAGCTGTGGTCAGTGGGAGCACAAAAGGCTAAAACCCTACATTAATCATTTGTTATGGATTTTATAATAATGTTGAGAGATGTTCTTAACTGTGTACTACACAGAGGTGCAGTTCAGAAGCACAGTCCGTACAGACTGGACGTACACAAAATTATTCACGCATAATCAAACAAAAGCTCTTGCCGTTACTCCAGTGCCCTAAGTGATTAGCTATTGATTTTTTGTACACTTAATTCAGTTGCCTGCTGTATTCCTTGCTGATGGAGGACACTGTCGGAAAAGAGCAGCAGCCCACAAACGTGACCCACAACCCCACCGTACAAGACCATGTGAACCTGAAGTCACTAATCATCTGATTCATCAGTGTGCCCAAACTTGAGAAATTCACCTGTACGAATGGGAACGTCTCAACAGACGAACCTGCCCAGAGTGGAAATCTTGCATCACCTAACCATGTGACAGTCAACTTATGTACAGATGTCATACCTCTAATTAAGGCTGCAATCTCCATGTTTGGCTCAGCAGGTCTGCAGTGTAATGGCTATGGCAACAGACTGTGGCTCACAAAACGGGATTTCACTTATTGCATTGGGAACAGAATCAAGAACCAGTTCCAGCTGGGAACCAATTCCAAATTTTTTTAAGTCATTGGAATTGTATGCCTCAGACGTTATCAATTCCTTTGATCTATGCCACTATGTTTTTCCGACAGTTTGGTGTCACAAAAACCGATGCATCATGACATCAGATATGATATGATGATGCCAAACTCTGCATCTAGCAACAAGGGAAATGGCTGCATTGACGCTGAAAACCTGTGTAGAAAATTGATCAGGAATCAATAAGGGAATCGATAAAGATTTTGGCCGATAATCAGAGTTGATAATGGCATAGATAATGATAAAATCTCATCAATTCCAATTCCTGTAATTGCACGTTCATGACAACAACCAGGTGTCGTCTCTGGACAATCTTTGGGTACCACTGGAAAGACTTTGCCTCAAAAGAATGGATACTTAGGGAGACTCTGATGAGGAGTATCATTGGCATTGTGAGGGAACGTCAGCTTCAACATTTTGACCATGTGGCGCATTTCTCTGAACATGATCCAGCACGCAGGGACTTCAGTGTTGTGAACCCCAGTAACTAGAAAAGACCAAGAGGACAACAACATTTCACCTGGCTGCAGCAGATAGCTGGCTACTTTCAAGAGGTGGGGATGGACTGGTTGTCTGCCTGGTTGGTTGCCTTCCAGTCCCCAAGACAGTTCCGTAGTGTGGTGGATGTGGCAACGCTTGGCACCAACGCATGCTTCCAGACCTGACCTGACCATGACAACTGTAATCTTATTTGTTTAGTTAAGGTTAGGGTTTATATTACTCATCTTAGTCGTGGCCATGGATTTCCTTTGTGGTTGGGTGCGTGTCTCGGACAATCTTGGAGGTCGATTTAGGTGAACTGTGTCTTCAAACACGACATGTCTGAAGTGTGAACACTGGATATAAAGGTTTTGAATGAGAGAGGTTGCGGCATCCATCTGAATTCTTGGTTCATATTTGAAGTCATAACAGTACCTTCACAGTAAATCTGATCAAGTGGCCATTTCTCTTCAGCCCACACCCTTCATGGCTTTGGTATGATCCACGGTAGAACAATCTGGCATTCAGCTGTGGGAACAAGCATCAGACCTTCACAGTACAGAGCCCAGACACACACTCCCAGGAGATACGAGGTGCTGAAGGCGTGATCTTCCAAATCCCAGGCTGACATTCCTGCCTGTCAGAACCTTCTGGGTCCATGCATGCACTATCTCCAGCCACACTATCCTCCACATTACCTTCAACAGAAGAGTGCCCGAAACTCTTCAAGCAGTCATCGACAACACTCTATTACCACAGTGGCTTTGATTATGAAAGATAAACCCATCCAGTGCTATGTTGTTTGTCACTGTGCTAATCCTAACACCTCACAGCTAGAGAAACACTACAAAGCAGTCAGTGTCTTAAAGTTCAGATAAACAGAATGTCGTTTGCTCCGCACTCCAGAACACTGAAAGTGTTTTAACCGTGGAACCTTAAAGATTAACAGGTGCGTTTCCAACAAGTATCCACACTGATCGAACCAAGAGGTTTATTTATTGATAAACTACAGTAGCAACTTCAGTCAGTGTCATTAGTTTCCATTTAAAGTGCAGAATCTGGGTGTAGAGAAGAACTCTGGTCCTCATCCTCTCCACACCTCTTAATCATTAGCAGCCCAAGAACTGCACATCTCAGTGACCAAATGCACTGAGAAAGGAACTTATCTCTTATTCAATAAAGCGCACATGTACATGCCAGGATGTTTAATATCTCATTCACAAATAAGCTCTACATATTGGAGTGAAAGAGGCCAATTGTTCTTTTTTTTTTTGTAGTGAGCACCACAATACAGTCCCAACACCAAGGACTCTAGATCTTAGTTTTGCCTCATCAGCTTAAGGTATCTTGCCATTTGTGTGCACACACAAATCATTACCTTACCAAAACCTTAAACCTTGTATTTAGCGACAAATCACAACATAAGTTGCCCAAGGTACTTCACAAGAGTAAGGTGAAACCTTACCCACCCCTTGAGCAAGCATATTGGCAACAGTGGAAAGGAAAAACTCCCTTAGGCATTTTGAATACAGGAAAAAAACCTCCAGCACACCAGACAGATACTACCAATAACAACAAATAAGCAAAGCACAACAAAGAAATGTCAAACATGCAAAGACAGAACTGTTGCATCTAAAGGCGCAGTCACACTATGACGTTTGGGCCAACGAATATGCACACGTCAGCCTCGCCGGTGTTCGCGGATGGCGTTCATCCGCGTCCACATTTTTTCAACATGTTGAAAATTTCTTGACGTACTTGTAGCTACGTAGGAGACCGTTACAGACCGTACATTGTGGCTACGTGCACGTTGCGTGCGGTCGCCCTCGCTAGCCTGCGGTACCAGCCTCCAGCAGCCTGAGTTATTGGTGCGATCGTGTTTGCTGGCTAACGTGTGGGTGTTGGTTCTCCTACCTGCTCAGAATCACTGGACAGTGGTGTGTCGAACGCCTCTCCCGAACGTGTCCACAGTGGCAACAGTTCTGCTTGTTATAATGGAACGCTGGATAACGGCCGCTTCTGCTACAAACATGTTGTCACAGGCTGTGATTGCGTTTGAAGTCCGCTACCAAACTCCGGGAACGTAGTTTTTGCCACTTTACGCTCATTTCCTCTCGCTTTCACCTCGTCCCCACATTGCTGGCTCAAACGCCATAGTGTGACTGCAGCTTAAGCAACCATACACATATAGAGTCCAGTGGTTGCAACAACCCATGGTTCAAAAAAACAAAAAACATCCAAATGGTGCAGAGCAGAGTCTCAGTAAATGGAGTATAATTGGCGAATCAGTGTTCAAGTATGAATCCAGTAGGAACATTCCCCAGAATTAGTCATTTAGACTCTTCCAGAAGTCCTCAGCACAGTCCAGATTTCCACAGTTCCCTGTAGATCTCACATGCGCCAGTCGTGGAAGGAAATCATAGGATCAGATGGATGGCTGATGGATGAACAGAAGGATCTATGAAACCCATTGCGCCGGTTCTGGTGGTCCGCTTCATCATCAGCAACTTGACCTTGGACTGAGATTAATGCAGAAATCAATCAGCCAGAATGAACAGTTCACAGTAACATCATCTCACAATGAAATAACAGACAATGTCCTAACATGTTCGCTGGCAACATAGTCCTACACCTCACTAACATTCCCCAGAATGTTAGTGAGGTGCTGTGTAAAGAGAATATAGCAGAGAGCCTAATACAGAACCCTGCGGTACCCCATATCTTACCAGAGCAAGTTCTGAAGTAATGTTGTTAGACAATAATAATAAAAATAATTTTAATAATAATAATAATAATTTTCAGCATAGTGGGTCCAAGTGAAGACCACAGGTCCTTTAACAGTTTTGTTGATAACGGAAAACTCGTGTTTTTAGCATTATCCACAATTTATGTAGAATGAGGTATCATCTGGAAATGCACCAATTCTGGAACAGCATTCTGCATCAGTGTTAAAGAAATGAAAGAGAAGGATGCAGAAGCAGAGGATTTTATCACAAGAAAATAAATCAAATCTGGGCTTGAGTCTCCCACATGCCTTCTGGCAAACTGCAGCTGAATTTTCACGTCTTTCTATTTTTTCCCTCTGTTCTGCTCCACCATGAAGCCATACAACTGTTGATGCAGCAGACTAAAGTTGCTCTATCCACAGTTTCTCCATAGAAGCTTGTAACTCTTTCAGAGCTGTCATGGCTGTCTTGGTGGCTTCCCTCACTCATCTCCTTCTTGCATGGTGACAGTTTTTGAGAACTGACGACTCCAGATGGATTTACTATGCAGTACCATACTGTTTATATTTCTTAGTAAAAATAAGTTCTTTCGGCTTCTCCCAATTTCAACTTGGTGTCGCCAAAGCAGATCCCACATGGACCTGCGTGTAGATTTGGCACAGGTTTCACACCGGATGCCCTTCCTGACGCAACTCCACATTACGTGGAGAATGGACAGGGGTGGCCTCAAACCGGGAACCTTCTGCATTGAAAGCGGTCGCACTAACCGCTAGGCCACCGCGCTGTCTTGTTTGCATTTCTTAGTAATTAATGTAAATGAAGTCCAAAACAAAGCCCAAAACATATTCAGTGAGTTGAAAATGTTCATGTATGGAAGTTATAATTTGTACTAACACTCATTCTTATGTTTAGTTTGTCCAATTACTTATGGCCTCTGAAAATGGAGGGACTATGTATAAAATGGATGTAATTCCTAAATAGTTAATGTGATTTTTTTGTTAACACTACACTAGTAGCACATCTTGAGTGTTTAATTTCAACTCCTTTGCGGTAGTATACAAAGACAAAATTACAAAAATGATCACTGTCCAATTACTTATGGACCTAATTGTCATTGGCTGGCTGCCCATTTTTGTGCGTGGACAGCTTTTGGTTTTCCAGTACGACCTCATATTATTGTGCTTTATGTAGTATGAAGTACTGTATCGTCAGCATACACACTGATAGCGTGCAAATGTTTTGTATGGAGCGGGTTTACAGCCACTTCAGGGCTGTCTGTACACATGAAATCCTTCACTGTGGACATGATAGGTCCTTTCTTCATTGGCACCCTCACCCCTGCAGGGTACAACGTGTAATCACAGACCACTTGGATCAGGCCAGCACGGGAGACAGAAGCTGGTCTAGACAGACAGGTATTCTAAACTGGTTACATTAGACCAAACAGGCCATCTGTCTCCGGCTGTAATTGGACACTGTGGATTAGCAGGAGACGGCTGCATCTCCCAGCCAAGTGGGCTAGTTACTGTTTATTTGGAATTAATTACCAAGGAGAGTGGAAACCTCACAGCACCATAAGAGCAAATCCAGACACTTGAGGACATGATGAGAGGAAGATGCAGGTGCATTTCGAGCAAGGCTGTGCAACATTCAACAAGTTTCAATCACTTTGCCACTGATTCAACGCAAACTGTAAAATATACATCTTAAAAGGCATCAAAAGCACTGCTACTATTACCATAGTAATTTTAACAATGATTTATAGCCAATATAAAACAAAAAATGAACTGAACTATTACAAAAGTACAACCCCAAATCAGAAAAAGTTGGAACAAGTTTGGCCGTGATTCTTACATTTACTTTGACTTCTATTTCATTTCAGACAGTATGAACCCAAGATATTTCATTTTTTGTGTGGCCAACTTCATTTAATTTGTTAATATACATCAATTCCTGCATTTCAGGCCTGCAACACATTCCAAAAAAAGTTTGGATGGTGGTAATTTAGGGCTAGAAATAAAAAAATTAGAGAGGCTGTGTCTTTGAGGAGCAAAGATGGGCAGAGGATCTCCAGTTTGTCAACAAATGTGTGAGAACATTATAGAAATGTTGAAAACAATGTTCCTCAAAGAAAGATTGGAAGGGATTTGCAGATTTCTCCCTCCACAGGGCATAATATCATTAAACAATTCAAGGAATCTGGAGGAATTTTAGTGCGTAAAGAGCAAGGGCACAAGCCTAAGCTGAACACCCATGATCTCCAATCCCTCAGGTGGTACTGCATCAAACACCGCCATTCATCAACAACTGATGTAACCACATGGGCAAGGGATTACTTTTGGAAACCTTTGCCAAGTACTACAATACGGAGTTACATTCACAAATGCCACCTAAAACTTTACTGTGCAAAAAAGAAGCCTTATGTTAACCTTGTCTAGAAGCGGTGTCGACTTCTCTGTGCTTGGACACATCTGGGTTGGACCATCACACAGTGGAAATGTGTATTGTGTTTAGACGAATCAGTATTCCAGATCTTTTTAGGAAGAAATGGATGCCGTGTGATCCAGACCAAAGACGAAAAGGACCATTCAGACTATTTTCAGCAACAAGTCCAAAAGCCAGGATCTGTCATGTAGAGCAGTTAGCTCAGTGGATAAGAAGCTGGCCTGTCAATATGTAGGCCTGTGTTCGAATTCTGCTCATGCTACCTGTCTGTGTCCTTGGACAAGACACTTGATCTGCATTGTCTCAGTCCACCCAGCTGTAAAAAAGGGTACCGGCTTGGCTGTGGAGGTAAATGTGAGGCATCATTGTAAAGCGCTTTGAGCATCTGCTAGATGGAAAAGCGCTATAGAAATGCAGTCCTTCTATGGGGTTGCGTCAGTAATTACTTCTGTGATGGCTGCATTAATGCAGAAAAGTACACTGAGATTTTAGAGCAGCATATGCTGCCTTCAAGACGACGTCTTTCCCAGGGATGTCATGTATTTTTCAACAAGACAATGCAAAACCACATTCTGCTCACATACAAAGGGATGGCTGCAGAGGAAGCAGGTATGGGTACTGGATTGGCTTGTCTGCAGGCATGTCCTGTCCCCAATAGAGAATGTGTGGAGAATTTTGAAACGAAAATGCAACGATGACCCCGTACTGTTGCACACCTTAAGACAAGTTTGCAGGAAGACTTGGTAAATTCTACAAAGTGGCAAATGCTTTAGTGTCTCAACCTTTTTTGGAATGTGTTGCAGGCCTGAAATGCAGGAATGGATGTATATTAACAAATGAAATGAAGTTGACCAGAAACATGAAATATCTTGGGTTCATGCTGTCTACAATGAAATAGAAGCCAAAGTAAATGTAAGAATCATTGTGTTTTTTGTTTGTTTGTTTGTTTTGTTTTATTTTCCATATCGTCCCATCTATTTCTGATTTGGGGTTGTAATTTGGTGAGTTACACGATGATAGCATTTATTGTTTTGGAGCTCCCTTCTTTGAATGTGTGGGTTACAACTGTCTTTCCCAGCTGGTACAGGAACACCCTCCTCTTGTTTCCGCTTATCATCCATGTGGTGTTAATCTTGTTCCACTTATCAGGTATCCATGTGGGGGTTGATCTTGTTCCATATCACAAATGCATGACATGAAGACGCATCAATAATGTTCTGGAAGATGACCAGGGACCAGCAGGCAGTCATCCTCCTGCAGCTGGAAGTTCCAGTCACCTTGTCCAGGTGGACCACGTGTCCTTTGCTGCGGCTGTAGTTCAGGATGATGTGATGGCTTGTCTTGTCCTCACGATCACTGATCTCAGTGGATTTGTCATGTTCCAGGAGAACCACATTCCCGTTCCTCTTTGGGAGGTAAGAAACTTGAGTCGTGATGGGAGTGAAGGCAAACTTTGAGAAGGCCTTTTTTCCCGTTTTTGGAAGGAGCGCACGAGGGAGCTGAAGCTTCTTGTTTTTAACTGCGCCGGTGTTGGTGATCTTCCTCTTCAGGAAATGAAGAAATTGTCACATGTTTTATTGTGCCAACCAGCCTCCTGTGGTTCTTCTCTGGGCCTCCACTGCTCACCTTCCCTGTGTTGACTTGCATCTTCCAACCATAGCTGCATCACAGGCCACACAGATCTTGATGTTTTACTTTGGGGACTTGTTCAGCATCGACCTCCAGACAGGACAGTGATCATTTGACAAAAATTATTACTGTCAGTAATTTGTCACAAATTAACAGTGAAAATCGCTTACATTACAGATCTGAAAATAAAAATTAACCTCTGAATGGAACCAGTTCTTTCTCCACTGTTATTTCAGATCTAGGGTGTTAGCGGTATGGCAGATGCTCCCCCCACTTCTCCCAGACGTCTCGGTCGCTAGTATGTCTCTCACACGTCTTGCACGTTTTGACTCTTCCCAGTTTTCTTCATCAGATACCTCCATCTGTTCTAAATCATTGCTCTCTTGTTCCACGTGGATGTCTGAAAAAAAATCAGATCTTAGACCTGTTGTGAACTGAAGCGTGCTGTCATGGCTTCAGCAAAGACAGAACTGGGGATCCTGTCATCTGCAGCACCTTTGTAATCTCTTGACTGCATTCCCCACGAGCAAACAACGCGTTCAAGAAATGTTTATTTTGTCTGAAGTTGCGTTTATTTTGTCTGCGAACGTGAGTGGTCTGGGGTTGTGGAATGGAGATGCTGCACATGCACAAGAAAGTTTGAGTTTTGTGTGAGTTCAATCAGTAGTACGCATAATCTTGGTTTGTCAGTGTGTGTCTTTATGGCTTTTATGGTGTTTAAATGATTTCATATCTGCCGTGTCAAAAATGACCCCAAGATGATCTTTGTATCCTGATGATGTTATACTGTAGCTTTCATGGAAATATGAACGAAGGCAGTTTTACTTTTTCTGAAATTGGGGTCACTCTCAGGAAAACTCATCAAATTTAATTTTGAATAAACATCATTTAGGTGTGACTGGCGGCCTGTCCAGGGTGTACCCTGCCTCTCGCCCAATGACCGCTGGGATAAGCTCAATATAAGATTCCGCAGAGAATCTTATATCTATTTTTTTCCTTTAGTGATTTAAAAAAATATATTTTTATGATATTTATGCCAAATCTGTTCTGTTTTGTTTTAGTTCTGTTTTATTTGTTTAAAATATTGTTTAAAATTTGTATTTTTAATTTTTAAAAAAAGGAGGAAGAAGGAAACTCCTGATGTTTTGGGAATCTTTTTTAAAAGAAGGTGAATTTTCTACACCACTCGGAAGGAGAGTTGTTTTTTTTTCTCCCATGTTGTGGCAGCACATTTGGGGTAATACTCATTTATAAAAGCAGGAATTACGGGATATTTATTATTCCTGTTACTCCTACTACATTTGACTGTCAAACAAGGATATAGATGAGTTTGAGGTCTGTGAGAAGCTTTCTACAAAGCCTGCTTTCCGTCCCTGAGTAGGTCACCTTGAAGTGGGGATGTGAGTGGATGGATTTGTGCAGTGGTGGTAATGAGTATTCTGGTCCTGTGCCATTAGCTGTCCTCACGCCGTGGGTGCATTCCAAGAGCTGAGCTGACTGAAAGCTATCACTTAAAGCCCGTAAGAACAGAGCGTCCGCCATAGTATGAGCACTTCTTAAGTGTATGCTGAGCCGTTTCTTCACACGATCACTGTGTACACACGTAGACTTCCTTTAACACACGGGAGGAAACAATGAATCCACTAAGACAGTCTATGGAAAAGCTGCTCTTTTTATTGTTATCTACAATATAAAAGAAAAAATGTTTGTGAAGGGCTGT
>OMMV01193675.1:0-10758 GCA_900302635.1 Chatrabus melanurus
AAAGGTGGTCACGTTTGATGAATCCAAACATTCATACTTTATGCCACCTGTCTGTCTTGTCCACGTGTCTTCTGCTTGTGTGCGGTGAAAAACATCTCGTACAGTCTGTGGGTGATTCAACAGTTTTTAATTATAACTTTTGTACAATAGATTTTACATTTTCACAAGCTAAGAAGTTAATGATGCTGGATAGCCGAGGGAGTCTGCATCTCCAAAAAAGTCTTTTTTCTGCTGTTGTGAAGGGATGGAGATGGACAAAAATATTCACCATCTTAGTTTTATTTTTATTGGGGTTTTTTGTTTTGTTTTTTGGTCCAAAAACAGGAGCCTGAGGTGAGACCTGCAGATCACTGAAACACCTTGATAAACTTTTCTCAGTGTGACTGTCAAACTCCAGAAATGACATTGGGGTCTATAAAAAAATAAATAAATAAAAATAGTCAAACATAATAAAAAAAAAAAAAATTCTGACAAACGTTTTCAGGTCTACTTAATGTTTTTTTTCCTCTCTGTTTTTTTGGTCATATGGCAACTTAAATTATGAAAATTTTGTCTTCAATGTGCATCAAAACCACATTCTTTGTGTGGGAATTTTGCTCAATTACAGTTAAAAATGTATAGCAATTACTGTCTTTAAGCACGGATTTAATTTGATGTCATTCTCCATGCAGTGACAACTTTTGATCAAGTTCCACCAAACAGTTTTAGGAACTAAACTCATTTTGTGTGTGTGTCTGTGTGTGTGTGTTCAACCTTGTTTGTATTTCCAACTGTGTGGAAGTCTAATAATTCCCAAAATTACACCGATTACGGAAAGCAGCTGATTTTTAAGACAAATTTTTCATTAAACAAGAGAGCTTTTGTATTTTTATTTTTTTTGCACTCTGTAAATATTTGGTGGCCCTGAAATACAAAATGCAACGTTTCACAATACAAATTAAAACAACACGCACAAAAGGATTCAAAAAAAATATTTTTTCCCCTTCAAACCGGTTCACTAAATGGCACTCTGTGTTTTATGGAACCTGGTTCCAACACCAAAAAAATGTCCATACCTTTCCAAACCATAAAAATTAATAAAAAAAAGGATTTAAAAGCACTAAATTGACAACAAAATTACTGTGAAAAATTGTTTTCTTACATACTTCAGTGGCAAAACAAAAACACAGACTATAATGTTTTTTTTAAATTTAATGTGTCTGTTTTATCTCAACCACTTTCTCATTTCTGACAGAAAAAAAAGTTTCATTCAGCAAGTGAGCGAGAAAAGTCAAATTTATAAAAAATACGTTTAAATCAGGATGCTGAGGAAATACAGTTGTATTTAACTACAATAGGACGGTTACATTGTGATCGCCTGTCTCAGATGCAATAATATTCCACAGTACATAGTGGGAGAAATATACACATAAATTGTTATTTAAAAAAACCCAAACAATATTCTGGCTTATTCAATGCACTCATATATTGTATGTGAAAGTCAAAATAGCTCACAATGCTCTGGAATAGAATGTCAGACATTATTTGTCCAATTTTATAGTTTCAGCCAAGTACATACAGTGCATATACCATGTTGATGCTCGGTAAATAACATTTAAATTCTACTATACATGAATCATATTCTGAGAAGCAACACGTCATAAATCCTCCCATCAGTGTCCAGAGGAGAAAGTGATTCGCTGAACATGCTGCAGTGATACGAGTGTCAAAACCAAAAGCTTCAAATCCAAACCTCGCAGCTCAAACGTCGACGGATCGACTACGACTGCGATGCTGCAGCAGCTTTTTTTTTAAATTTTTTTATTTTATCCTCCCAGCAGCTCTCAGGAGGCGGCGTAGAAAATGCTTCAATGATTCACATACAGTGTGCGAGCGTGTGGTGTGTTTCGCCCCAAAACACTTTCTGACAGTTTCACAATTGAGGCAATAATTCGTAACACTGAACCGACAGGAAAAAAAAAAGGACGCCGTGAGCGTCGGTGTGACTTACGGTCAAATAGTACAACAAACAATAAGCCTATCTTACCCTCGGCTCTTGTCGTCATGGACACAGATCTCTGCAGATCGTTGCGGTGAACTACGGCTCCCGGTCGCCTTCCAGGAACAAACACTGAACTTCTAGCAAATACGAGTATGTACAATCACTAATGAGTGGATTCAGACATCCACAGCAGCGAAGACCTCTGTGATCTGAGTATCAGTCTGTTGGAAAGAAAACGTTTAAAAAAAGAACAAAAAAAGCAGAAAGACCAGCTGTGTGTGCGTCTGTTTGTGTGATCATGTGCACTTTGTTGGTGTGGGTCTTTGCCTGTGTGCTTTAGCCGGCGGCGAGGTGCGTTCAGTACGAGCTACAGTAAGACGCTGTGGGCAAAGCGCTTCTACGGGTTATGATAGTTGATGGTGCGTTCGTGACACATGGAAGTTCGACGTACAAACTCCACCCACATTTTGTGCAAAATACAGGATTTGGCCCATCTAAAATTTTGTTAAACAACAAATTTGATTGTGAACAACAGAGTCCAAACATTAAACTTTACTGAGGCTGCACACGTACAAAAGCTAAAAAAAAAGGAGATAGATCTCAATTTTTTTCTTTTGTTTTAAGAGAAGTTTTGCAAGGATTGCTGAATCCAATGTGTCGCATTCCATCGTACATGTCGTGAACGCACCATAATCCTAAAAAGTATATATTTTAATCTGGAAAACAGTTGAATTCCCACCTCATTAACGAGTCTAAAAATCGTTACTTTTCAACCCAAAGTAATCCAGAGCTAACTCACTTATTGAGTTAATCCTTAGCTACACTGTAAAAAAAAAGTTCTGTTGTTTTTACAGAAAAAACAAACAAACTGGCAGCTGCGGTTGTCAGAATAATTCTGTAAAAAAAATACAGTAAAAATATGTAATACCTTTTCAGAACAACCTGCAAATTTTACGGTATAATGTTATTGTAATTTTAAAAAACATTTACATTTTAAAGCAGTAAATACAACAGCTTTTTTTTTTTTTGCTGAATGAACATTATCATGGTGTTTTCAAACTAATTATTTCTGTATAATTTACATACAGTTGTTACTTATTGTACATTGAATTCCATTCAATGAGATCTTGTTGTGCTGCTCCCATTTTGCTCAGGGCCACCACAGCAGGTTTGGCATGGGATCCACACATTGATCTGGTTTTCTAACGCAACTCTCACTGTATAAGGAGAACAGGGCTTAGGCAGCCTTGAACCTGGGACATTTTGCTTGGGAGGCAGGCACACTTACTGATCGTGCCACTGTGCCGTTAAATCACAGGAACTACTCTGAAAATATAATGAATTGTACGTCATATTGCCATATTAACATATGTTTACTGTATTTGTACAAAGTATGTTAATATGAGGATTTCTAAAAAATCATGTCTGTTTTGAATTGAGTAGGCTATATGTCAATAGGATAAAATGGATTCTGCATTTCATTACATTTTCAGACTAATTCATACCACTCAACAGAATGGTGGCACAAGCAGTCAGTGTGCTGATTTTCAGAATAGAATATCTCTGGTTCAAGGCTGTCCATGTCCCATTCTGCTTTTACTAATTTTTTGCAAATTACAACGGTTTTATACTGTAAAATTTACAGTATTTTCTGGAAAGGTATTTACATATTTTGACTGATTTTTTTCAGAATTATTTTGGCAACCACAGCTGGCAGTTTTTTCCCATTAAAAACAACAGAATTTTTTTTTTTTTTTTTTACAGTGTAGAAGTTTTCTATCGGTATTCTCAGACACTTGAGTTTGGTGAGATTTGAACACTTGTCATATCTCTTGTCCGACAAGTTCTGTGCTCCAGAGTTCCAGCATAAAATGCATTTCAGTGCTTTTATTAATGAAAAATTGGGCACCTGCAGAAGGTCGACCTGAATTTTTATCTACATATTAAGTAAAATCAAATTTAATCCACGATTATACCATCAGATCCGGTTAAGGGGCGTGCACTGTAGTTGTGCACTGCTGCACTTCGTAGGATGACACCTTAGCTCCACCTTCACATGGGTTTGGAGCTGGGTCCAAATCCTACCATCAACCAGATGATTTCTGCAGGCTGGAGATAATTGTTGCAGGCGCTATTGTAATCATTCGTAGAACAGCTGTTGGATGTGGTAATGACAATCACCGGTGCGTGTTCCTAAACCTGACCCGATGACAAACAAACGCTATTAAGTCCTTACAGGAAGTAATGAGTGCTCAAATGTTCCAGTCAGTATTGTTTTAAATACTAATTCTATTATTTTCAACAAAAGAAAAACTGAGGAAACGCAGATTCTTGTGGATAAGAGACGAGCTCGCCAAAGGGGGCGGGACTTCAGCTTTCTATATCTGCTTGTACTTTTCAGTGAAACACACAAATGACAGAGGAAAAGGCTGCCCGAGTGATAAAACGTAGCCGTTACTGAACTGAATGTGACTTTTAAGCATCGATCCCACCGATAGCCTCAACACACAAACAGACTTGGTGGAAAATGGAATAAAATTTATATTCATTTACATTGTGTGGAACTTTCCAAAAGCCAGCAGCTGTGGTTTATTGGAACGCAGTTCTCAAACTATTTTATCATTTCTGCCCAACTGAAGAACACAGAAGCTTTACGTCCTTTATTTTGGACTAAAGCAGAGGGAACACACGGCTAAACAGAGTCGATACGTAGAGTAGATAACTGCTTTAACACACAGCAAAACATCAAAGCTTCCCTCCGAAAATCATATAAAAAAATCTAAATTGGACTCAAAAGTGAAATAGAATCCAGAGGAAAACAAAAGGTACAACAGGTATTACTCAGAAGAGAGGATAGAATTTTTCTTTTGCCTTTTCTTTTGTACAAACATGTTTTGTCCGTCCATATTTGTTGCTGTAAAGCAGTGAGGCTACAAAGGGTCCAGTGACGACACAGGCAGGCTGTAGTACCACAGCCAGACCAGCGGGAGCAGCAGTGCGCCGAGTCCTGTGGGCCTTCTGGGCACAGCCGAGTTTCCTGGGATGGTGTTGGATGAACTTGGTCCGTCTATCTGAGGGTCCTACGAGAGACAGATGAGAAACTGTTTGAGATTGAAACCGTGACCTTTACCTATTGCAAGAATTTTTAAAATATCACCATAACAGCAATATATATATATGTGTGTGTGTGTGTGTGTGTGTGTGTGTGTGTGTGTGTGTGTGTGTGTGTGTGTGTAAAATGTAGTGAAGCCTTGAATAATTTGCAATAACTGATATCCATTTGGTTTTAATGGTGGTGGTTAATAGCAGGATCATATCGCGTATATTTGAAAGTGTTTGTGGCATTTGATCAATCAGACATGTTTTCTTATGCAAGTTTGTCTTGTCATGTAGATTCCAGATGCAAATGCTGCAGATATAACTTTGTGCATTTGTGTGGTACAGTTGGCTAATGGGAATATCGCATATATATTTCTTCTGGTCTTTCTTGTTCTAGATTGTTGCACATCATTCTTTTTGATTGTATCTCTACTGAAGAACATTCAGATATAGGAAAAAAATACATAATATTAGCTAATATTTTTAAAAGCACTGATTTAAATAACTGGAATTGTATAAAGACAGAGATACAAATGTACGCTATTCTGAAATTGGTCCAGACAGTCGTAGAAGTAATGACTAAAGCCATTATTCCATGCACTCCTTCAAGATGTATAGATCTGTTCTGATTATTCAGAGCCGTCTGTTACCAAGTCCCAGAGTGAATTATAGATGTAATCTGAGCGTGCGTGTGCGAGCACGTACATACACACGCATGCCGTTGTAGATCGATAGGCCCATTGATGGTTATCAGTAAGAGGGCAGTTCTCTTCACTGCTTATTGAATTTCATCACCCGTGAAAGAGCAACGGCGGTATAAAAGACTTGCAGGTATGTGTGCCCGTCTCCATGTGTCTGTGTGCATAGAGTTGTGTGTTTTGTGCTCCTGTTCACTTGCAGAACCAAGAGTTCTTTGTTTTATTGTACTTGTGACTTGGCCTTTACAGGCACCTTTTTAATGTCAGAGTCAACAGTGAGTGCTACAAACTGGTTTTATTGGCCTTGTTCATGTTTTTAGGGTGAGAGTTTGACGAGTCCCCGTTTGGTGGACGCAGTTAATTCTTCATCGGGTTTTATCGCGGCACTTCAAACTGTTTAGAAACAAACAGGAAATACTGATGAAATATTGGTATAGGTATTTCCAAATTGAGAAATTTCTTTTTTTCAGCTGTTAGAGAAGCCGTAATAAAGCTAGCTTTATTTGTGTTGTTATTAAAATTAATAAAACCTTATTTCGATAGTTGAAGAGAAACTGTTTTCAGCCTGAAGCCAGGTTAGCTACAATTTAAGAGTTTCACTTTTACAAATTTTTCAGTCCAAAACTGCATTTTAATCCATATCTTTACTGTCTTCCATAAAGTTTACTATGTTTAAAACCCATATTTCTTCAAAATATCCTGATGTTGTTATTAGGGTTGCCAACTTTCTGAAAAAAAAAATACAGAACAGGCATGTCAGCCTTGGGGTGGCGGCGGCGATTTGGGTGGCGGGGTGGCTGGCCGTGATGCAAAATGTAGCCTAGTGCAAGAAAATTTGAGTATTTTTAAAATCCTAAACGTGCAGATCAGAGGATTATCCTGTATGAGTGACTTAAAAAGTTGCCAGAGGCGCTTTCCCCCCCTTCCTGTTCAAAAATGGGTATTTCAATTAAATAACAGCAGACCTTGTGACAGAAAAAAAATACTTGTTAGGTTGGTAAAACTTGTTCCGGTTTTGAACATGTTCAAAATTTTCTGGAGCTCAGCCAAGCTCCTGGCTGCGGCAGTCCAACTGTTGTTGGGCTCGGGGTGGTCTGGTGCAGGTTCGACACAACACAGTGTCCAATTTTCACACAGAGCACAGAAAAAGTTAACCTAAGATTTGAGGGTTAAGGACAAGTTTGCCTGGAGTGTACAGCAAGTTCACACGGAGTAATGCCTAGTTGCGCCAGGGCTGTCCTGAGCCAAGCACACCACTTTAGCCAAGTGGTGTGCCTGCTCAGGAGGACTTGGCGCAAAATGCTGCCAGGCTGCTTGGGGAAATCAGCCGAAGTGCGCTGACTTGTAACTCGACCTGTTATGGCACGAAACATCGCCAAACTCAGGCAGGTGTGAGGGTAGCTTCACACATCCAACTGGTCCATTATAATGCCATGAAATATTGCCATTTAACAAGGAGTAAAAACAGTGAGCAAATATGCAGTAATGTGCAAAAATCTTAGACATGGAAAGAAATTCAGAAAGCAACTGTGCTGTGAAATGATAAAAAGCTTACACGAGACACAATACATATCTTGTGCACCACTCTTAAATTTAAAACTGAATTCTTTTCAGGGAAAAATTACACGGTTTTACAGGAACATCATGTTGATTAATTCACTGCTCGCCGATTGTTGTCTTTGTGCAATTATGGAATAGGCTGCAAGCCTTCAAAGTTATCAAGTTTTTGTCCAAACAAAAAAGTGTTGTGCTCTTTAATATGCAAATTTCTTACATATGCCAAACAAAATTCTCTGTATCTTTTTGTTAATTAACATTTGGAAATGTCATATTTGGTGTTTCACTGACATACGAATGCAAAAAAATGTCAATACCACATTTATGCAGGAACACTAGGCTGCATAAGACTTTTGCACAGTAAGGAGGCCTAAGTTTCTTGAGGCAGAAAATTCACCTCGATTTATTTCTTACTTGAATGATGGAGTAATTGTTTCTGCCCAAGTTTAGGGTTCTATCTCCCATCCAGCTCAAAGCGACACACAACTCAGTGCAAAATGTCCTTCCTAGTTTCTACCCAGTGCAGTTGTCATCTTTATGGCCAGTGCCCACGTTGTGTAAATAGCGTGCAGTTGTTCTAATGTGGGCATTGGTCTAAACGTGAGGTGTGGTCAGGCGCAGAGCTGGCACGTTCATATCATCCGTCACCAGAAAGTGTTCGTGCATTAGAGCAAAAATTTAGTCTAAAGTCGGGCGCTGTCTATTTCTTCCATTGAAAAAGCGTAGTAGGCAGAAAACGGGACCACGGTGCATGCACTCTGCACACAGGGGCGCACAACAGTGCATCATGGGGCCATGAAACTGAATTGAACCCAAAATTGAACAACGATGAAAAAGTAATAACTAATGCAAAACCAAAACTTTAATAACTCTGGACTGTACCATGTTTTTACAGCTCCTCTCTGCAGCAGGTGGCTGAATGGGGGCAGATTCTTTTTTTTTAATATGCATAACAACCTCTGCTTTGATACAACGCATTGCAAACACTAATCACACACTCCAACATTAACAGAAAAAGAAAGGTCACTCAATATGCACCAAAGTGCACAATAGCAAAAGTCCAGTTAAAGACAGGCTGGACAGTTATTAACTTACCTTAAAAGGTACTGCAGGCGACGGGTCTCGGTACTTCCATTAATTCAGAAATTTGCATGGTGAGGTCCATCTCACAGGCTGAAACAGAACCTTATGTGCTCATTTGTACATGGTGGTCAATGAGCACGGGTTTTAAAGGACACAATATTCACATACGCATTAATCCGAGTGTCACGGCAACTTCCAGCGTTATGTCTCCACGTGCAAAAAGGCATCCTGATTGGTTGAACGTATATTTGGTGCACAGCGCGCCCTTGACTAATGAAGATGATGCATCCAACCCCTTTGCATTCAGATTTGCACTGAGTTTACACGCCATCTCGACAGCAAATAGACGTTGGACACGCCCCAAAAGTATTTGCCCCACACCATCAAGATAGGGCCCTTAGTGTTCTACAACGCACACTGATAGACGTGCAGGATAACGCGCTCACTCTCTGTATAGACTGGGATTGAGTTGTTAATTAACTTCACTTTCTCTAACTGTATCGCACGCAGCCACACATGCACACGTACAGAATTTCTCTCTTAGGCTCTTTCTCATGATGTCTGTCCCCTCGCTCTCTCCCTCTCTGTCTCCCAGTGTTTATTTTCCTGCCTCCATCTGGAGTCTGCTGATATTGTAATCGCCCTAATGCACATTGCCTTCCCCTCGCTCATGTGCACACACACATACAATGCGCTATCCTGACAAGCCCCTTTTCTTATTCCAAAAGATAAGCCACTGGTTGTGATTCCGTATGTGTGAGTGGAAGCGCACACGCAGGTGTCTATACAGGACGTCCGATGAATGTAACCGCGCCAAAGCTAACGATACTGAATAGACGTTTCTTAGGGATGTGGAGCGGCTATAGTGTGGCCAAGTGAAGATGTTACCTGTTATCGCTCACCTCCTCGATATTCACCTATTCACCCAATTTACATTTAAAGATGAGACGGAGGAAGCAAAAGGTGGTGATGGGAGTGTATGTGTGGGTTTATGTGATTTATTATTATTTTTTTGTTTTTTTTGTGTGTGAAGGTTGCCGTGTAAGGGGAGTGTGTGTGGGCATGTGTGGAAAGAGATTACCGCACCGCCATCTCTAACAGGTTTTGTTTTGCGATTCAGGAGAGGATGCCGAAGGTGGGCACGGAGACGGGTTTGATTGATGCGAGTATGAGCTGTGAAGCTTCACGAATAAGAGACCTTTTTGTCTGTATTTCACAAGAGGACGATTGCTGAAGGATGGACCTTGTTGCTTTCTTACCAGCCCATAAAACCTGACCATAAAAGTCATTTTTCCTCCTTGTTCGGGGGTAGAGCAGTGGACGGACGCACAAACAGGCATGCAGAAAATCAGGCAACCTGGCAAAGAACAGCACAAAGGGAGGATGGAGGGGAGAAACCTCACCGCTGCACCGTCACGCTTAAGCGGTTTTAATCACCTAAAATTCTACACCGTTAACATTGACCTGCATGTGAAAATGATTCTCTTTCTAACCCTCTCCTTCTGCCTCTTTTTGTACAGCCCATAATTTACGATCACCATCCTGACTTATCAGCTTGGATACCCCCCGACATTTGATTTACAGTGGCGTTCTCGCTCATTAATTTTGATGTATGGATTTAGAGGTACACTTTATGAAAAGGGCAGCCGCTGGAGTGCAGCCCCGGCTAGCCTGGTAAAAAGAAGTGTAATTAAGATCAAAAGACAGAGAGAGAGAAAGAGAGATGCACAGATCGATAGATGCAGACAGTGGACCTTCTGTTTTTTTCCCTCAGAGTATTGACGTGTTCAGTCAATTACAGCTACAGAGAGAGAGAGCGAGCGATGGGATGTGGGCGAGTGTGCAGACTTGTGTGTCTGCATTTAAGACACACGAGGGGCCGTGGAAGCTGTAGTTCATTCTTGGACTTGTATACGTGGATACACACGTTCACTCACACGTACATGCTTACATACATTTTCATGCACACATACATACAGAATATTCTAAGTCACACCCACATATGTTCATACTCATACATGTATACATTGTCACTCACACAAACATAAATTCTTCCTCACAAACAATACATTCTTACATACACATATACTTTAGATTCTCATTCACACATATTGTACGTATAGTCTCTCACACATATACATTATTGCTGACATGAACATATACTCTCCATTCACATACAGTACATTTATAGTCACTTGCATGCGTTTTTCTCACTCACACACGCATACATTCCTATGCACACATACATACAGTATGTTCCCACATACACATACATATATTCTCGCACACATACACATTATTGCTCACATGAACATATACTCTCCCTCATATATACAGTAC
>OMMV01193680.1:0-13566 GCA_900302635.1 Chatrabus melanurus
CGTGGACTGAATGTATAGAAAGTTATTGCGAGTACCAGATGTAGTACTGTCATTTTCGTTTTTTTTTGCTCTGTGACCTTGGAAAGTAGATCAAGGTCACTCATTATCGAACTCATCCAAGACCTCCACGGGATGCATCTGTGGTACAAATTTGGTGGCCATGCACTGAACCTATCAAGAGTTATTGTGAGTACGGCGTTTCACCCGGACGGACAGCATTTGTATGTTAAATAAATGGACTGCATTTCTATAGCGCTTTTCCATCTAGCAGATGCTCAAAGCGCTTTACAATGATGCCTCACATTTACTTCCCCAGCCAAGGCCAGTACCCATTTTTACAGCTGGGTGGACTGAGACAATGTAGACTAAGTGTCTTGTCCAAGGACACAGACAAGTAGCATGAGCAGGTTTTGAACCCAGGTCTACATATTGGCAGGCCAGCTCCTTATCCACTGAGCTACCTGCTCTACAAACGTTCAATAAGGAATGGTTATTGTCCTCCGCAGGGGTGATGGGGGACAATAACCAGAAGTTGCTTGTTGCAGGAAATCGTCTCCATCGCAGTAAAGTCGGAACAGGTGCAGAGTTATTGCAGGGTTTTTGAAATGTTCAAAAATGTTGATAAACTGCAGGCTATTCACGTTAAGTGTAAAGCCGTCGCAAGCTGCCGCACATTGTCGGTGGTAAAGACAGACAAAAACAACAGCAAAACTATGATATTACATTTGTAAGTACAAAACGTGCCACACCATCAGCTATTACTACCTGCACCAATATTACTGCGATCACGTGTTGCATAGAAAAAAATGATTGCATGATTTTTGCCATGTGTGAGAGGCATTAGAGACGACCTGTTTCTGTGTTTCTGTGCCTGTTGCTTTTAATGTAAAGCAGCTGTTCCTCACCACGCCCCCTTTTTATGGACTTATGCGACATGGGTACATAAGGGAAGTCTAAAATCAGCCCTTTTAGGTCTAAATTTGAATTATAACAGGCTCGTTTCTACACACAGACACAAAGAATTGTGGACTTTGGGGATGCTAAACAAGATAACCAAATACATTTAAATGTAAAAGGCAGATTTTTTTTTTTGCACAATATATAAAGTAGCATCACCGAAGTCCTGTAGGAACTTACATCCTGAGATGAGCTGTGTGAAGATTTAAAAACACGGCTGCTGACCGACATGCAGAAGCAAACTTTGTGAGTTTTATGCCAAAGTGTGTGCTGCCACTCATTGTTGCTCATCAGACAGCCTGTAAGCCGGCGTGTCAGCACCAAACTAGTCCAATCAGCTAGCAGGTTAAACAAACAATAAAAAAGAAAAAAAATCACAACCAACCAGTCAGAAAAATCAGATCCCATCATGTGGGTTAAGACCAGTTTTCCTTAAGGAAATCTGATTACGATTTAGAAAGCGAGAGAAGCTGGAGGCTGCATGAGCCGTGTCTGAAGCACAGGAAGATATGTATCTGTGTGTGTGTGTGTGTGTGCGTGCCGGCAGATCCCGGAGTTATTTTCTGTAATACCCGTAGTTTCATTTCAGGTTTGGTTTAGGTCCAGGTGGTTGGTTTTAATGTAGTCCAGATGGGAGACGCAGAGCGGAGAGCGGCCAGATTTTTCCAGCCTTTTCGATCGGACGCGGGCTTTGCTAATAAAAGCAGAGGAGATTTTCACAGTTCCGCAGACAAAACCTCGCGTCGGAATTCTCTTGGGGGAACGGAGAGCAAGCGAGACCGCAATGTTATACTTTGTTTTTATTAAAGGGTGTGATTGACAGCTTGGAGGGAATTTTCCAGCATTAAACCGGAGGTCTCATTGGAGAGGACAGAGCAGAGAGCACAGGGACCTGGCGAAGCAAAGCGACGATCTGGCGAGCTGCTACTGACTCAACGCTTCACTTCTCTTCTCATTCTGTCTCTCTTACTATCTCCTTCTTTCTCTTTATTCTGTCTGTAAGTGATTGCTGTGATCTGTACCAGCTCCTCCTCTCCCTGCCCAAAACTCCACAAAAAAAATAATAAAATCTGGGCTTCCTTAAGCTCAAACATATTTAAACAGAACTGGAAACGAGGTGACCTAAGGTGACGAATAGATGCCTTTGGTACTAGGTCTCTTTGGAGGGTTCTTGGGTACTGCTGGAAAGGCTTTGTGCCAAACGAAGGTTTACTTAAGGAGATTCGGATAAGGTGTATCACTTGCATTGCGAGGAGACATCGGCTGCAACATTTGGACCACGTGCCGCGTTTCTCTGTGCATGATCCAGCATGCAAGTGCCTCAGTGATGAAGACCACAGCGACTGGAGAAGGCCAAGAGGACGCCCACGTTTCACCTGGCTGCAGCACACTGCAAAAACACAAAATGTTACCAAGTTTATTTGTCGATTTCGACTCAAAATATCTAATTACACTTAATATAAGACAAAGTCACTTATCAAGTAAAATTTCAGTGAGATATGACTTGTTTTTAGATCATATTTCTTCAATATTTTGTTACGTGAAAGAGTCTTGAAAACATTGTTTTGAGTCATAATCTGACACAAAACGAACTGCCTCACAATTTACAGGATTTAAAGGATCTGCTGCTAACGTCTTGGTGTCAGACACCACAGCACACCTTCAGAGGTCTAGTGGAGTCCATGCCTCCACCGGTCAGGGCTGTTTTGGTGGCAAAAGGGGGACATACACAATATTAGGCAGGTGGTCACAATGTTATGGCTGATCGGTGTAGCTCAAAATGAGTTTTCTCAGCTATTTTGCTTCGTACAAGTTAAAAATGCCTGCCCATGGAACAAGTGAAAATTCACACGATTTCTTGAAATAAGATCTTGAGATTACCGGAGAAAACTAATTTGATCTTTATTTTACTATTATTAGGAAGTGTTACATCTTTTACAAAAACATTTTTAAATCTTATGGTGTGTCAAAGACGGTCGTTTTGTCTCGGATATGACTCAAAACGTGTTCTCAAGACTCTTCCGCCAAACAAGATATTTAAGATGTATTATCGAAAAACAAGATGCCCTTATATCGTACTGGAATTTTACTTAAGTGATTGTGTCTTATATTAATCCTTCATGAAAATTTAGTTTGCAATGTCTCTTCCTCCCAGGTCCTCTTTACTTGCCTCTGGAACAATGTCCACACTCAACTCTCTAGCAGTGCCCAGTACAAGTAAATGGGACTTGGATATGAGCATCAGTGCAACTGTGATGGTTGTGGAGAAAAACCAGTTTTTCTCATGGTCTCAAAGGGGAGGGGATGCCTGGAATGTGCACGGTTCTCCCCATCAATCACCGTTCCCTGACACATATGTAAACGATCTGTGTTCCACTTCCTGACCACAGGGAAGGATAGGGTTTCAATCACCGTTATCGGTAAAAGCAATTAAAAGCTGGGATAAACAGAGCCGAGCCAAACGTGCAGACTAAGGATCTGGTAGCAAGAGGAACATTCAATATGAAATGGCACCGTAAGTGCAAGTAAAGATGACTTGGGAGGAAAATGATTAAGTGAAATTAGATATTTTGACCAGAAATTAGACAAACCTTGTAAGACTTTGAGTTTTTGCAGATACATGGTTACTTGTTACTTTTCAGAGGTGGGAATGGACTGGGGTGGTTGCCATCCAGTACTCATGCTGGTTCTGTAGTGTGGTGGATATGGCAGCCCGTGGCACCAGCGCATGCTCCCAGATCCAGAAACAATGTCAAAGCCAGCATTCTTGTTTTTATGCCGTTCTTTTACAATATCCTCACCCAAACATTAAACGTGAGAAGATGACATTGTAATTGTGTCCAGGCATCAGCTCTACCAGCATCTATCAGCATCTACCTCTGCATCAGCTCACATACAAAGGCTGAAAAACCCTCGCTCCTATTGTCTTAAAAATTCTACACACTGTGGTACATCTTTGAGATCAAAACCAGATCCTTGATTTTTTCATTTTTTTAAAATAGGGGTCATATAAGACATTTATTCAGCATCCTAATAAAGGTCACCACGTCTCAAAGCAATATTTCACTTTGGAGCCAATATGCTCCACAGGCACTGAGGTCAGGTCCAGTCTGGTGCCACATGTTGCCTTGGTCTTGGATAGCAATCCCTGAGGCAGCCACCTGGTCCATTGCCAACTCCCAAAAGTAGCCATCTATCTGTCGCCGCCAGGGGAAACGTGGCATCCCCTTGGGCTTCTCCAGTTGCTGGGGTCTTGCACACTGAGACACCTCCGTGCTGGATCATGGCCAGAGAAAGGCTCCACATGGTCAAAATGTCGTAGCTGACGTTCCCTCACAATGCAAGTGATACCCTTCATCTGAGTCTCCCTAAGTTACTGTTCCTTTGACACAAAGTCATTCCAGCGGTACCCAAGGGTCCTTTGGAGAGACGTCATACACCACCATACAGTAAGACAGGAGGCACCAGGACCCTAAAGATTTGGACCTCAGCTCCCCTGCAAACGTATCAGCATCACCAAGCACCTCTGTCCAGTGACCTCATGACTCCATATGAACGTCACTGCCGCGATGAGTGAATCTCGGCAGTGAATACACTTTTACAGAAAGCTAATAAAGGTGATGAGGGGTCTTAAAAATATTTTAAGTTTGTAGCCAAAATTCTCCACAGACATTGAAATAACAGATTCTAAAATAACTAATTCTCAGGTGTCTAAGAATTAGAATCTCTAAGAATGTTGCTTTAAATAGTGAGGAGCTTCAGCTCTTTTCCTCAGAGACCATGTGGGCGTGTCACACAGAGCAGGCAGGCATGCAGATGTAGACTTCTGTGACGTATGTACAAGCTGTTTTAGACCTAAATATTGATGATAACTGGAAAATTTCCACATGTGTTGTCACAGAGTCGTGGAACTTTGAGGATGTTTCAAATGAAACCTGACCATATTTAATGTTTCGGAAAGAAATGGTCCAGAAATTGTGTTTCAGTTCATCGTTCTAAATGTCCTGTTTTGTCTTTCTGATCGGGGAAGCGCACACACACAAGCGTCTATGAGCCCAGTTGGCTACGACCTTTACAGCGATGAAAGGTCTTGAACCCAAGACCTTTAATGTCACGTTTGTGGGTTCAAGACCAACATTGGTGCTGCTCCAAATGTTTGAAGCCCTAATTGAGAAACTATAGTTTTAAAAAGTGTTGTGCTTCAGGATATAAACTTCTTCCTGACAGCAAGACGAACTGGTGGCTCTGAATTGGTGTGACTACAGTTTATGGATTTACGTTGATAACTGAGAAACTGACTGGCTTTTGATTTTGTTTTTTTTATTATCTATTTTGCAGCAGTGTTGCCGCGTGTACTTAGGAAGGGCAGCACATGTTCACAGTTGTACTTCTCTATGCCCGCTTAGTGGATAATAAAACCTTAAGAGCCCCCTGATTCTCAGAGCTTGTAAAAGGATGAAACACTTGCAGCTGCCCTGTACGTTTGTGCCTCATTCACAAATGTGTCTTATTTTCTGTCTATCGTTCTGCAGTGGAGATTGAATAGGAAAGTCGGTGTTTCTCAGAAAAGGCACAGAATCTGAGATTCTATTTTCTTTTGGTTTCATTGGTTGGATTGTCAATAACCTGAGGTGTAGTTACCGATCGCCGTGCTGTACCTGGATCTGGTTCGGCTCAGTGTGACTCAACAATCTTAACAATAATCCTAACAATTAGGACCCTGGCCATATTTCATGTGTAACTATAGCAACAACATAACAGCCCATAAGTTTTCTGCAGTTTCCCAAAGTGATTAGTGCTTGTTAGTCTTTCATTTCCTGTTGCTACAGTGCCTTATGCCTGAATTCCTTTATTTGCTAATATTATGCTCAACTTTCTCTGACGTTCCACTCTGGTTCTGTTGAGCAAGACTTTGAACCGGATTAAGGAGCCAAAACAAAAACCAGAAACAATTGATATATCAGTAGGAACAAAAACCAAACCAGAAATATTTTATTTGTAATGTTCTGTAACAGAAACGTTTTGAAATCAGGGCTTCAAACCAGAATCAGTTTGTTCTGAACAGAATTGGTATTTTAGCATTTACGATTTTGGGTTCTACCTTAAAACTACAGTTCCCAAAGTGGTTACAACCGATTTAAACACCAATGAATCATTTTCCTCCCAAGTCATCTTTACTTGCACTCACGGTGCCATTCCTTATTGAACGTTCCTCTTGCTACCAGATCCTACTTAGTCTGCACGTTTGGCTAGTCTCTGTTTATCCCAACTTTTAATTGCTTTTACCGATAACGGTGATTGAAACCCTACCCTTCCCTGGGGTCGGGAGGTGGACCACAGATCGTTTACATATGTGAAAGGGAAGGGTGATTGATGGGGAGAACTGTGCACATTCCAGGCATCCCCTCCCCTTAGAGACCACGAGAAAAACAGCTTTTTCTCCACAACCATCACAGTTGCACTGATGCTGATATCCAAGTCCCACTTACTTGGATACTTTTACTTGGGCACTGCTAGGGAGTTGAGTGTGGGCCTTTTTACAGAGGCAAGTAAAGAGGACCTGGGAGGAAGAGACATTGAATTTTTTACTGGGAGACAAAGGATTAATAACATTCCGTATAAGGCTGTGTGACATAACGATATTTATCTTTTGGATGTAATAAAAATGTCTATTGCTATAGACTATAGGTTGCTAATGCCACAGTTAACAAGCTAGGCTATGCTAAGCATATTGTTTAGCTTAAATGAAGCTAGCTAACTATTTCCAACATTATTTCGCTTTACATGTAAGCTTGTCCATCAAACTGACGAAGTTAATGTCTAAGACCAACATTTATAAGGTGCACAGCAAAGCATTCATCTCCTCTGGTTGGAAATAGATCGACCCCACCACATTTGACTTTAATCGTCTGCCACCGGTAAATTTCTCTTGGCCATTCAGAGACGTGCAAGAATGAAAAACATTATTTATAACATTATTTATAATAAACGTTTCTGTTCCGGAACATTAAAAAAATCTAAAGTTTCCGGTTTCATTTTTGTTCTTGGCAATATAATTGTTTCTGGTTTCGTTCCTTGTACAGAAAATAATGGTAACCAGTTAACATCATTTTTTCCGATGACCTTGTTTGCCCTTTACGTTGGTGACCAAGCATTCAAAACAGTCAAATCTATTCCTTTTCAAAATCTTATTTGCTCAACCAATAATTTCGAGAAACTTTCATTTTGGCACCCTGTAAATACCAAAGAGCACGTAGCTCAGCGGGATCAGGAGCTGGGATACAAGTACATAGACCTGGGTTCGATTTTCAGTCACACTACTTGCCTGTGTCCTTGGACAAGACACTTGATCAGCATTGTCTGAGTCCACCCAGCTGTAAACGGGTACCGGCCTTGGGTGGAGAAGTAACCTGCATCCCATCCAGTGGGAGTCAGAAACTCTCATCTGCATCATGTTACCGAATCCAGGGATAAGCACCGGCATCAACGGGCCTCAGAACCGATATCGGACTTACTTCTTACAAACCAAAATTGGCCCTTATCACAATTTTTGCAGGCTGTTTTTTTAATCCCATATCTCAATAATTTTAGGCCGTAGATTGTCCCAAATAGACCTTTTTGGAATCTTTATAAGTCAAATAATATAGTATACTTTTCAACATGACTGGAGCATTTTTATATTTTGATCCCTGTGTAAACTTAATTGAACCCTACCTGGGTAGAGCTGCCACCCTGGGAGGGTTTCATACATTTTTGTGCAGGCCATGGTACACTCAGACTGGATTTTAAATGTTGTTTTGCCACCTTAGGTGGGACCAAAAACCTTCATAGCTTATGGGGACTAACATGTGAACATGTTCAGTGTTTCATTTTTCCAAACCCTAATATGTCAGAAACTGGAGAGGACAAAAACCATTTCCGTATAACCTGTTGGATCTGGTGACTGACAATAACTGAATTACAGGGATAAATCCAGTACACATAAATAAAGACTGTAACCTGACTAATGTGTGCTGACCTGGGGAACGTACACGTCTTCATCCATGATAAGCTTCCGTGGTGGTATCCTCATCAGGAGGAAATGTCTTTTTAACAACCAATTAAAGGAGAGCCGGGCTGCTAGCAAACCAGAGGAATGTTTACACAGCGGAGCCATCAGAACGAAAGAAAGGGAGAGAAAGATTCATCGCGGGGGGAGAAGACACGGACAGAGAGGGGAGATAGGAAGAAAGTCGGAGCGGAATGGGAGCTCAAAGAGGCCAAGATTTGGCACTTTCACAGGTGTGCACAGTGGGGGGTTTGAGGAGGAAGGAGTCTGTGTTCATGCGTACATGTGTGTGTTAGAGTGTGTCGACCTGCCAAACTGGCCACCTGTCTTTCGCTCGTTGTAGTTTTAGTGTTTCCTTTCATCCGGCCCTCGGCAGCACAGCTCCCACTTGGAGCGGTTAGCCTCCTGCCATGTGTGTGTGGAGCTCAGATCCCGGTTGGCTTAGAAAGACGAATGTTCCTAAAGGTGCATTTCGCTCTTTCCTCCACATTTTATAACTTTGTTCTTTTTGGTTTACTGAGACAGTTTGAGTGGAGGGAGGAAGTTGGCCGACAGAGCAGCAGAGGACACCAGAGGAAACTTCTGCTCCAATGTCAACACGAGGTCATGCTTCAGGAAAAGCAGCGCTACCTATCCATCTTTAATTAATGCAAAAACATGGTTGAGTTGGGGTAAAAAAAACAGGAAAGGCTCCTGCCTCCTTCACGTCGTGCTTATTTGTCCAAAAGTCTGTCTCATCTACCTTTACAAAAATTGTGGTGCTTACCAATTACTTGAGTCAATACAGTTGAGGTGTGCAGATGAAGCCTAAAGTAGGAACTCATGCACAAAATCTGACTGCAAAGTGTAAAAAAACGGAAGGCTGAAATATGCAGTGTAGCGTAAGGCCCATTGGTGCTTAACCCCGAATTCCATAGCATGAAACTGATGAGAGTCTGACTCCCCCTAGATGGGACGCCAGTCCAACGCAGATTACTTCCCCAGCCAAGGCTGGTACCCTTTTACAGCTGGGTGGACTGGGACAATGCAGGTGAAGTTTCTTGTCCAAGGACACAGACAGGTAGCGTGACCGGTATTGAAACCCAGGTCTACATATTGGTAGCCCAACTCCTTATCCCACTGACCTTCCTGCTCTACATATGTCCAAGCTGTCCCCGGTGGGGACAGACACCACCCAATTGGCATGGCTTGTTTTTGGCAAACGTTATGTTTCTCAGGATCCCCGACCCTTCTGCTGCCCAGGGAGCAGATTTTCATGCGCATTGCCCCGCCATTCCTGGTTCCACGGCAGCCTCTGTGATACACGGCCGTACAACCACCCCCAAAGATGGTCTACCTGGTTCATCCTTCCAGGAGCATATGCTTGTCTCAAAAGATTAAGCCATGCATGTTTAAGTACATAAAGTGAACCTGTAAGAGAAGAGGAGATAAATGCAATCAATATGTCTTACTACTATTAAGTTGAGAGAATATTTTATAATTTATAGGTACCTCTATTGTGAAGCCTTTATTAGACATGCAAGATGAAACATTGCAGGAGGACTTGAGTCATGATTTGACGCATTCATGGCATTTTCAAACCATTTTTCTGTTTATTAATTTTCCCTTATCTGTATATTTTTTTTAGTGCAACATGCAGAAATGGAGTCTAGTAACTTATGAATGCTGCCTTTATTTTGAACGAGCAGATGTCTGCATTTTTATTTATGGGAATGAATAATTCTAGTTTCATCCCAAGGTGCCACATGGGGATGCTGCTTGGAAATTAACTCAACTCAGTGCTTTCATGGACTTGGTGTTGAGAAAGGTCATGGTTTCCAGTGACTTAAATGTCTTTACTGGTGAGGAAAGGTTCATTGACCTCGACTTTACAGATGATGTGAGCTTTGTGGAATCAATGTGTTGCTTTGGTTGGAACTTCTCACAGCTAAATGAGGAGTTGGAGTGTCAAGACGTGTGAGTGTGCTGGATCAAGTTCTGTCCAAGGCGTTCAGGTGTTTGTCTTTTGGCTGCCCCCAGTTGCTTGGGGTTGCCATATTGAATCCAGTACAGATTTGGCACAACTTTTGAGCTGGATGCCCTTTCAGCTGCAACAACAGTTCTACATGGAGAAACATGGTCACAGCTCCTGGTGTTTCCAAGCGGTCTCCCAGCTGAGTACTTAAGGCGCAATCTCACTATAACATTTACCCCAGCGTTTGGTGAACGTAGGGCAAAGTTGAGAAATTTGGCCAAACGTCAGCAAAGATCACGTTACATTACGTTTGGTAGTGAACCTCTAACGCAGCTCCGCATTCCACAACGTGGTGCTAGCAGAGACCAGCGGAGGCGGGCCATTAGTACAAGTGGGACTTTTGCCAACATGGCAATGTGCGGAAGAGGGGTTCAATACGCCACTGTCCAGTGATTCTGAGCAGGCAGGGCAAAGCAGCACCCAAATGTTAGCCAACGTAGACGATCGCACCAGTAACTTAGGCTAGCGGAGGCTAGCATAGGGAACTTGGTCATAGCGGAGATTAACTTTCTCTAACCGTCTCCAACGTAGCCAGAGGTACGTCAGCAAATGGCGAGAAATTTTAAACATGTTGAAAATTTTTGGATGCGGTCGACATTCATCGGTGGAGGCTGGTGGAGGCTTCTCGCTTCTGAGATCTGATGGGATCAGGTGTGTACAGCTGCAAGTTCCAGGCTTTCAGTGACTTCCTGGAATCAGCAGTCAGGAGTGTGGAGAGTGTCGAATTCGTTGAGAGATTCACTTACCTCAGCAGTGGCATTCATGTCACCAGGAGCTGAGCCTATGAGATTGAGCAACATCTGGAGCCATGGATTCAATAGATGGAGGTTTATTGCACTGCCATTATCTTTGCAGAAGGATGAAGTCTTCAGAGTCTTAGTGCATCTGGTTTTACTATATGGTTGCAAAACATGGATGCAAGCTAGTCAGCTAAGACAATGCATGTCTTCAGTACTCTCCAGAGAATCATTTTGGTACTGCTGGTGGAATGGCTTTGTGTCAAGTGAGTGGTTGCGGAAAGAGACCTGGATGAGGCATACTGGAATCAACTGTTGCAACACTACGGGCGTGTGGCCCATTTTCCTGAGTGGGATCCAGTACACAGGTGCCTCATTGCTACAAAGCCCAGTGACGGGAGGAAACCAAGGAGATAACCACATAACACTGCGCTGTGGCAGATAGATGTTTACCGTCGGCATATAAAGCTGGACCGCAGGTCACCAGTCCAGACCCAAAGCAGCTCTGTATGCTCCCAAACCTGATATAGTCGGTCTTCACTCTAAGACTCTATAAAGGACAAGACAAAAGCTGCTGAGCTGTTTGGACAGGAGCTTGTTGTTTGTACAGTTATCAGTAGCCACATGCCAGATTTCCATGGAGGTATCTTTGTCAGAGACCATCACATTGACAATGAGAGTCAGTCGCTCGTCCAACCTCCGGTTCACCTTGGTCCAAAACCGCCCACTTAATACGCCGCAGCAGTCTGCCCCTCAGCTGATCTGGTTCCACCAACGCAAAACACAGAGATCATTAGACAGCTAAGCTATATCACAGATCCTGCTGCTTCGCTTCGCGCGCGCATGCATACATCCATCTATTTGTGCATGTGCAAGTTCATCGGCGTGAGTGTGTAAATGGTCATCTGTGCGTGTGCGTGTTAAATTGAGTGTGTAGGCGTAGGGCGAACCTGATCTGGTCTGTGTAGGAGGAACCAGTTCCTTCCCCCCCCCCTTTTCTGCTGCACAGACAGACGGCCTGCTAGAGAGATCAGACTCTCAGACTGACTGGACCAGAAGTCATTAGGACACACTAAGACACACAGCGCTTCTTTCAGATCTACTGCTTCCTTTGGGCGGGGGGGCGGCATCAAAACACAGCAGTAAGATCATCTGTCTAATTTGTTTATAATAGAATTAAGATCTTTCTCATTTGTGTGTCAGGAACCAATCAAGAAGAGAGACCATTTAAACAGAAAGTGTGTCTTGAGATTTAATCCTTTGTTTCCACATTTTACATTTTGGTGAATAGAAACTAGTTCTGGCACCTGTGTCCTGTAGGTCTTTTACATGCAGTATTGTGGGAAAAAAATCTTGTAAATGATTAAAAAAATCATAAAGCAAACATGCTGCAAAAATAATGAAAACCTTTTTGAGTATAATTTATAAATAGTATTAAGCATTAAAAATGAAGTGGTGGTGCTCTTATATATCAATGAATCAATGAATAATGAACTGATCAACACAGTCTTTTTATAACAACACTGTGTTGATCAATTCATTATTCATTGATTATTAATTTATGCTTGTTGTCTGTTTGGAATCATGCATTGGCTTGTAAACCTACAAAGTAAGTGGTCTGTTAAATATATTACATAAACGGACAAAAGCCTCTGGAACATATTTATTTCTTAATGAAAATTTAGAAATTTCAAATTTAATCTTTTACTGACGTACTATAGATTAAACATTCAAACACCACATTAATACGCGAGCACTACGGTGCTTAAGACGTTTGCACAGTACTGTAAATGATTTTCCAGGAGAGATCCTGCAACTGTCTTTAGTTCATTGTTTCCAAACATTGGGGTCGTGACTCCGCATGAGGTCACCTGATATGCAAATGTGTCACAAGGAAATTGCTTTAAAATAATAGAATGAATAATAATAATAATATGTATGTATTCGAAGGTCAGTTACATTTTTAAAGTATAATTTACTTTAAAAAACATAAATATGAAAAGCTAAGTTGGTTGAACTTTGTGAAATGAACCATGAATATTGAGCAGTGCTGTACAAAGGTTTTAGGCACCTTTTTTGTTGTTGCTTAAAACAAACAAACAAACAAATGCCCCCAAGTATCATTGTCAACAGAAAATCATGTGAACCCCTCCCTCCCAAAAAAATGCAACATAAATAAAATGAGATTATTATGATTTCTTTGTCATTAACGTAACCAATCAATTACTAATTTACAAACCTCATTTTAAAGAGAAGCAAAAACACAAAAAAATTTGGGACTTCCGCGAGATACGTCACAGAAGTCTAAAACAAAATCTTCAGGCCAAAATTTTCTATAGCTCTTTCTCAATTTGTTCAACCTTTTTGTGGAATAGCTTGCCTGCTGATATTAGGCAGTCAAATTCCATCGAGTCTTTTAAAGCTAGACTTAAAACACATCTGTTCTCCGTGTCCTATAATGAAAAGATTTGGGTCCATTTGTGTGTTAGTTACTCTGATTTGTATTGATCTGGATACTGATTGGTGTGTCCACATACAGTATTATGCAAATGTTTTAGGCACCCCATAATTTTTTTTTATTCAAACAAACAAACAAATGCCCCCAGACATCATCATCAACAGAAAATCATGTGAAATCGCCCCACTAAAAAAAAAGAAACATAAATAAAATATGAGATTATCACATTTTCTTATTCATTAAAGTAACCAATCAATTACAAATTTACAAACCTCATTTTAACAAGAAGCAAAAACATAAAAAATTTGATTTCCTTGTGGCTGTACTGCCCAGTACTTGACAACACAAACAG
>OMMV01193682.1:0-10536 GCA_900302635.1 Chatrabus melanurus
GGTAGTCAATGTGCTAGTTATTATAATAAACGCATGCCTCTGTCGAATTATTACCTCCGCCAAGGAGGTTATGTTTTTGCCGGCGTTTGTCTGTCTGTTTGTCTGTCTGTCTGTCTGTTTGTCCACAACATAACTCAAAATGTTATGGACCAATTTTGATGAAATTTTCAGGATAAGTGGGAAATGGCCCAAGGACCAATCGATTAGATTTTGGTGGTGATCCGCATTATCATGTAAATCTGGGATATTAAAAAAAATAAAGATTTATTGATTGAGTTGGATATTAATCTCTACCAAAATGGTTTATGCTGGCATTATCATTGGGTTCTCAGAAGTCCGTCTGCTGGAAAAGAACATCTCCACATTATGGGGGACTGAACTGCCTTGGCGGAGGTTTGCGCTCTCTGAGTGCTTTCTAGTTATTATTATTATTATTATTATTATTATTAAAAACACCGATACAATAAAGGTGTTCCACAGGCAGCCTTGCTGGTTCCCTTACTTTTGCGGTTAGGATTGGAATTATATACAGTATATCAAATTGATGTTGTGTCAGTCTGACACGCATGTTGATCAGAAGTTGATCAGAAAACTGGTTGAGTTTGTACTTTGGCAGAGTGAGAATGTGTGAGATAAAAACAACAAAACAAATGTTGCCAAACCACTTCCTATATTACATTGGGTGCACAGTTTTTAGCGTTGCTTCACATACACCTTTCTGCATGAACACACAGAGCAAATAACAGGAAATCTCACGTTTAAAGCCTCGAGAACTTTCAGTCTGACTGACAGGATACTGTTCCATTTCAAAAGACTGACTGTGAGCATTGCCACTACTGAACAGCAACACCATGTTGATGGAGTGACACACACACGCACACCAACAGAAACCCTGCAAACTGTAAGTATCTCTGTAGTTTGTTTGTGTGACTGCAGCTATACAAGAGGTAGTTTCTTTCTTTCTTTCCTTTTCTTGATTCCTTTCTTTGCTGTCCTTTGAAAATCAAGTCAGGCAAAATCACTTGCATTGAGAGGGAATGTCAGCTATGAAATTTTGGCCATGTGGCACATTTCTCTGGAAATGATACAGTACACAGCTGCCTCAGTGTTGAGATCTTCAATGGCTGGAGAAGACCAAGGGGACGTCCACGTTTCACCCGGCCTTGGCATATAGATGGCTACTTTTGAGAGGTGCGGATGAACCAGTTGTATGCCTGGGTGGCTGGCATCCGGGATCCAACGCATGGTCGCAGACCTGACCTGACCTGTTCTTTCCTGGTTTGACATTGCATTGAAATAGTTGAAATCCATATTCTGACCTGAGTTTAGACACATTATTATGTACACTTTGTGTAATATGTTTAGTCCATGTTGGTAGTATTGTGTACAGAGATACACACTAATCACACATTGCCTGTAAGTAGAGGTAGAAAGAAGAAGTAATGGTTTCATCCGGCTCCATTTTTAACATTTGCAGTTGCCCGAAATGGAAAAAGCTTCTGCATCTTTTCATCTGTGTACATCAACTGTGTTTGGCAGTATTTTTCTTCTTCTGTATTACGAAAAAAACAGACTTGCTGAAACACACTACAGTTTTCTTAAAACTTTCTGGCTACTAAATGTGAGCAGCTAAAGTAACAATATAAGTTAACAGTCTGTGAGTCTTCTTTGTTTTCTTATATTTATATCTTGTCACACGTAATACAACTTTCCCATAAATGACTGACTTCTTCCCATTTTCATCAGGGATGTTTTCTGGCTCCTACTGCGTTCTGGTTGCATAGGCTGGGTGTTGGGTAGGGTTGCGGAGAAAAATGGCTTCGGCGCCTTTGTCAAAGTGGAAACATTTACTGACCTTAACTGACCTTGACTTTGTAGATGATGCTGTGATCTAAAGCTAAGTGACGAGTCGGAGTGTCTGGGTTTGCAGTTGTTGCAGATCAAGAATAAGATCCAGGTTTTCAATGACTTCCTGGACTCAGCCATCAAAAATGTATCTTTGTCCAGTGAAAGTGTCAAACTTGTAGAGACATTCACTTATCTCAGCAGCGATGTTCATTTTTTCTTAGTCCTCAGCAATTGAGGTCGAGAGATTCCTGGGAAAAGCTTCTAGAGTCAAGAGGTCACTGGACAGAGGTGTCTGGTGATGCCGATCTTACTGTATAGTTGTGAGACTTGGACGCTAACCAGTAATCTAAGGCAATGAATAGATGTCTTTGGTACTCGGTGTCTTTGCAGGCTCCTTGGGTACCACTGGAATGACTTAGGGAGATTGAACTGAGGACTGTCAATTGCGTAATGAGGGAATGTCAGCTATGATATTCTGGCCATGAGGCATGTTTTATGGACATGATATAGCACTCAGTTGTCTCAGTGTTGAGGACCCCAGCAGCTGGAGAAGGCCAAGAGGATGGCCATGTTTCACCTGACTGCGGCACATAGATGGTTACTTTTGAGAGGTGGGGATGGATGGTTTGTGTGCCTGGGTGGTTGCTATTGAGGACCCTGGGCGGTTCTGTGGTGTGGTGGAAGTGGCAAGGCACGGCGCCAGTGCATGTTCCCAGGTGTATCCTGACAATAAATTCCTACTACTGCCTTCATAATAAAATGCTTTAATTGTGAGCACCTTCAGCCTATGTATTAGTACCATCTAGTTTTTTAGATCAACAGTACACTGGAACTGCTTTGACAAAGTTGCAGACCTGAAAATCAAATCAGCAGTCTCCTGACATGCTAACTATCAGTACATACAGACAAATGTGCATGAGTGAATATTTTAAATATAAACAAAACTGCACAGCTTGTGAAAAGCCACAAAAATATAAAGCGATGCACAAAGTGAAGTACTTACAGAAAACAGTTGAAAATGTTTCACCAGTCTGCAGTGCAATGTCACATTTAAGTAAAAGAAAAAAATACAGCCACAAGTGGTGATTGATTGGGTCCAAACACGTTTCACACAATTCAAGCAATGCACCCCTGTAAGGTAAGTTTGTGTCAGTTTTTGCAGAGGTCCTTAGTGATCATATCCACCAAGTGTGATTTAAATTGAATAAGTAATTTATGATGGGCTTAGTGGTTAGCACTGTTGCCTCACAGCGAGAAGGTCCCAGGTTCGCTTCCGACCTGGTCCATTCTGTGTGGAGTTTGCATGTCGTCCCCGTGTTTGTTTGGGTTCCCTCCAGGTGCTCCGGCTTCCTTCCACTTCCAAAGACATACAGGTTAGGTGAATTGGTGACTCTAAATTGACCTTAAGTGTGAGTGAGAGTGTGAATGTGTTTGTCTGTCAATATATGGCCCTGCAATGGACTGGCAACCTGTCCTGGGTGTACCCCGCCTCTTGCCCAATGACTGCTGGGATAGGCTCCAGCACCCCTGTGACCGATTAATTGGAGTAAGCGGGTATAGAACATGAATGATGTAATTCATGATTCATAAGTTTATAATTCAATCATAAGTAATTCCGGAAATATTCAAAACAAATGTTTCCCTAGCAACCTCTGTTTACCTTACAAACAATGTCAACATGGCAGAAAAGCCCTTCCAAAGACCTTTCAAAAGAGAAGCTGAGATATTCAAGCAAGAATTTTTCCCTAGCAACTATGGTTACCATAGCAACAAAATTAACGTCATGAAAGCCCTTCCAAAGATGACAGCTTTGATGTTCGGCCTCAGGGTTCACACGTTATGGTCAAAGGTTTACTGTAGTGGATGTAGCGCCCCATCAGTTGATGTGTCATTTTCTTGCAGACTTCTTTCATGATGACAACACATTTAGTGAAATAAGCCACACCCACCTAAATTTGGCAGCGAATTGTAGCAAATTACTACAACATACAAAAAAAAGCAATTTGATAATTTGTATTTGTCATGGATCAAACATTGCACATGCAAATTTTTGTCAAAATTCAGCAAAAATTGCAAAAGGAGTCAGGAAAAAAAACAACACTTTTTCAAAAAATTCAAAATGGCCGAACAATTTTCAAGGCTGAAATGGGCTTGGCCTATGTGTTTAGATGGAGAACCTTTCATGAAATCCAGATAAAAAAGAATTTTAATTTTAGGTCCCAGGGCTCAGAAGTAATTGCTGAAATTCTATTGTGGTTGTTGTAGCGCGCCAATACGGTCAGTTCATGTGTCAGTTTTTGCATCCATCAATAGTAATCATGTCAAAGAAGTTTGATATCAAAAGAGTAATTCTTTGGTGAGCTATAGCAGATTTAGAAAAATAAGCCACACCCACTCAACTTCAGCAAGCAATTGTAGCAAAACAGGAAAAATCTCAAAAATCCTTTCAATAACTTTTTTGTGGCTCGGTTCAAACATATGTGCCACATTTTGTGAAGATTGAGAAAAAAATTGTAGGAGGAGTAGCTAAAAAAAAAAAACACTTTTTCAAACAATTCTAAATGGCAGAAAATTTCGCAGACAAAAATGGGTGGGGCCAGTGCGGTTAAATGCAGAGCTCTCCAAGGAATCCACATAAAGAATTTTTATTCTGAGTCTCACGGTTGAGAAGTCATTAGTCAAAATGTAAAAGTGGTTATTATAGCACCACCATGTGGTTTATGAGTATATTTTTTTGTCTGAGTAGTGGGTGGAAGCAATGTGACAAGTTTCATTGCTGCCACATTTGTGGTCTCTGAGCAAAAAAATGTTTTTTTGAAGAATAAGAATAATTTAAAGTGTCTGCAAAGCTACAAGATGGTCGGGGCCAAAAGTATATTGTGGTGGTTGTCGCGCCCCCATCAGGTCGGTTCATGTGTCAATTTTTGCAGATGTCCATATAGTGAGTATGTCCACTAAGCTTGATTTCAAGAGTAATTCATTCATGAGCTATAGCAGATTTTATGAAATAAGCCACACCCACTCAATTTTGGTAGGCAGTTGTACCAAACAGGAAAACAAAAAAAAAATCAAAAATCCATAACTTGTGTGTGGCTCGGTTTCAAACATTGTGCCACATTTTGTGAAGAGTGAGCAAAAACATCGTTGGACCAGTAGCGAAAAAACAATTTTTCAAAAAATTCAAAATGGATGAAAACTTTTCCAGGTGGAAATAGATGTGGCCTATGTGTAGTTAGATGCAAGTAATCCAGAGAAGAAATTATTTTGATTCTACGACTCACGGTTCAGAAGTTATTAGCCAAAAGGTAAAAGTGGTTATTATACCATTGGGTCGATCACTGTAGTTTTTTCGTATCTGTGTAGCGGTGGTGATTTTGCACACATCTGCTTAGTTTGGTTGCTGTAGCTTTTGCGGTTTCTGAGCTCCAGATAGTTTTTGGGGCAGAAGAAGAAGTAGGAGAAGAAGAAGAAAAATCCTTACAATTATAATAAGGGTCCAAGCATCACCGTGTGAAGGACCCCTAAAAAAAACCTGTTTGGTAACTAGTCGAGGCTTGCAATAGCTGTGATATTCGTATTGTCTTGGACTCCCGAAGGTGCAGTTTTGGTGCAAACTCTGGAACATAAATGCAGCACTTTTGACCAATGAGGGAACAGTGTGCTCACATGTGGTTTTTCTTTATATGCTTTTGTCCGCTTACAAATTTTGCCATGTGAAAGCAAACTGAATCAAGGGTAAAATGCAATATTGTAACATTTTCACCCCTGATCCGGACCAAACAAATGAACTATTAGGCGTGAAAACGGCATTAGTCTGGTTCTGAACTTCTTGAACATTTGTTCCTTTTCATTTTTCTCTTTTCTTCTCTGACTCTTTCAGTTGCACACGTGTACATTTTGCTTGTGTTCACTGATGTAGTGATGATGATGTGATGATATAGGCGGTCATCCATGTCAACGCCCTTTACAGCATTCTGAGGATGAAGTGTGGGTTTTTTTTCCCTCTTGGAACAGAGCCAAATCTGATAAGAGGAAAAGAGACAGAGAAAGACAGAGTGGGACAGATAATTCCAGAGAGCTAGGCATGAGGAGAGAGAGTGACTTACTGAATGTGTGGCCTTTTCTCAAACCCAACTCCTACATCCCATTTGAAATAAGTAAAAATGACTGGGTGTTTTGGGTGTGGATTCGACCAAAGAACCTCGGCTGCCTTGCTTTATCTGCATGCACTGCTGCAGGCAAATGAAAATCACTAAGATGTGTCAGCAGTCAAGGTTCATCCTGCAGAAAAAAACCCCAATGCATTGCTTTTGGAATGTTGGTGAATCTGTGTGACAGTGTAATGATTTGACTTTGTGCTGCATGTCAGTTGTAAATGACTGCTTGTATTGGCAACGCAAGGAGAATGGGGTAAGAGCGTGTTTAAAAATGTGACACTCAGCTCCTGCCAATCACACTTATATTCAGATTATGTTTCGCCTTACAGAAAGAGAGAACGAGATAGAAAGGATGAAAGATGGACCAGATGGGGCCGATGATTCAGTGATTTAGGTGATAAACTGATAATTATGTCTGTTACGCTCTCACTCACACAAAGCCTGGCTGACTCACTCATTCACTAAAACGGAGAATGAAACTGACGCATGTGTGAATGCCATGGCTGAATAAGGCTATAACGGCTGTTACACAGTGCGAGTGTGTGTGTGTGTGTGTGTGTGTGTCTGTGTGTTATGCAGCCCATCCTATCACATCAACTGTTTGTATCATGTCTGTGTGAGTTCTTTCCATAGACATGATGTCACATAAGAAGATAAGTGGTTGAAATGCTGCTATACGCACAATTTGGGCTTGGAATGGCTCTTTGTAGACTTCTGTGATGAATGTCACAGATGTCCATTTATGGATTCCAGGTTGCTCTATGAGACACACCCACTGACACAGTTTTGCATTCTCTGTGATACATCTGCATGCGCTGTGGGAGAGGGGGTGTGGCCAGAAACATTCTTATGTTAGAGGCCATATGATTATTATTAGTAGTAGTAGTAGTCGTAGTTGTAATAGTTGTTGTATTACTGTATTGGTTTGAAAATTAGATGATGCTGATAAAAGATGCCCCCCCCCCCGCCATTTTCATGACATATTTTTGGAAAAAGACTTTCTGAACAAAATGTTTTTATTTGAAAATAATGTTAATAAAAACAAATTGAGCGAGGGAAAAAATCCGGCTAGTTTGCAATTTAAAGCAATAGTGCAATACAGTATATAGTGGTGCAATAAGCAGTGCAGACTGACCTACCTTGGCTCCACAGATCATCATGTCATATTATGGCAGTCAGTTCTCCACAGGCATGAACTTTCTGCACTGGCATAATTATGTAAGACTAGCGACATACTCAGAGGACTTTTCAGATGAGTCTGAACTTCCCAAAAGGTCCTCAAAGATTCCCGTGAAGGGATGAGGGAAGTGACTACAGAGATTTTAAAAGTATTAAAAACCTTTAATTGTTTCAATGGCCTGAAAGAAACAGAACAAGGAGTTATTCTGTAATGTGTATAAACCACTAGTTCCTGTTTCGTAGTCTGGTCTGAGAGGTATAAAGAGGCGGAAGTAAAATGCACATGACGTGGTGATTCTGCTGCTCTCTTTAGTTAGATAAACTCTCTCCTGATGCAGTTTGAGCAGCAAAAATAGAATAATGTAGGTCCATTGTTGGAATAAAATTGCAGTTAACGAATCTGCATGCAGCATCAAAGCGCATGAGCGATGAGCAGCCACCGAAGGTCCCTGAGGTAAAGAAGTGAATCAGTGAGGTGAAGCGCTATATTTTTCCATTAGTGTTTACTTTTATTTTCTTTAATTGTTGTTTTCAGTTTCATTGTGTGTCCATGCAGAGTGTATGTGCATCATGAACCCGCCTGTGTAAGGTGTATCTCAATGCACCTTACACAGGCGGGTTAAACCAACTTTATGTTTAGAGCAAGTTTTTGTTGGTCCATGGTGCAGTCGCTTTCTGCACCTTCATGCAATGCTCTAACACCTCATTTTAAGACCAACTTGCGATTTAAAAAATGTGGATGCAGTGCCTGAAAATGACAACTGTTTCAGTTGGAAACTAGGAGTAACACATGTACTGTACTGTACTGTGCTGTAGTGTGCGCTGCTTTGTGCCGGGAGGATGATAGGGCCCCCATGTCAACAGCTGGTGACCAACAACTCTTAACGACTGTCATTACATCCCTGTGACATCAGTGACCACACAAAGGATAAATATTTGAGTCTCTCCCTACTCCAGCTAGAACTGATGAAGATTTTCTGGATGAAAAGCAAAACATCTTCAAGAAACTAAACAAGTCCAGTTGACCTGACTCAACCTGCTTGGACAACTATTTTTTCTTTGAACCGTCTCAGCACTTGTTAGATTTTTCCAAGATAACTGTAAATGGGGACCAGCCTTGTCTGTGGAGGTAACCTGCGATGGACTGGCATCATGTCCAAGGGGAGTCGTAAACTCTCAATTGCTTCCCGCTACGGAATCCGGGGATAAGCACCGATGGGCCTTAGGGCCTGTATGGGACTTAGTTATTGTAAATGAGGAGAAATGTTATCAGATATATAGTTCATGTTTTCCTCAGCTACCTCACGTTTTAATTTGTTAAAATAAAAACAGCTCTTTAAACCTCATTGTGAGACTGTACCTCACATTCCGAGCGGAAATATCACAAGTCTGACATGTTAACAGCTTTCCAATAACTTTGTTGGCAGCTGTGAGAGTTATTACTCAAACACCTTTTGCTGCTCTCATGAAGCATTGTAAGACTTAATAATCACCTGACAGGATCAAGTAGGTCTGCGTATGTACGGGAAACAACCTTATTTAACTCTGTCAGTCTGGAAACATTTCCCTCCAGGATGTCTGGAATTTAAACACAAACTCTAAAATGATTTTTTCACTCTCCAGCAACATGTCTCGCTGCCAACAGTCATGATACGACAGGTGTGTGATTGCCAGGGTGGAAGCTGGTAGTGATATGACTCAGGCTTTTTGAGAGAGAAAAAAAAACACAACTGGAAAATAATTTCAACACAGGATGAAACAGTGAATGAAGAGTATTATGTATAACAAGTGCACAGTCTATACTGACCCACGGCGGCCTGGGCAAACGTTGATAAGCTTCACATTGACAACTGACACTTTTCTGCAGAAGGCTTTTACAAAGTACAGTTCAGTGATTTTGACCTTTTGACCCCGAAATCAATACGCTTCTTGGGGGTCACCATGCCTAACACATATACAATGTTTGGTGACAATCTGGTCAGTACAACTGAAGTAATCTCACTCACAAGTGACTGACTGAGTGACTGACTCTCCGCACATAGGGACATCTAGCCCACTGGCTGCGCCGTGGTAAATAACAAATAAATAAAGTGAGATGAGAATGTACACTCATGGACAGAACACTCATTTATTAAGCCTGCCGACAAAAGTCGCGGGGTTATTGTTTTCGCCTCCATGTGTCCACCCGTCCGTCCGTCTGTCTGTTAACAAAATATCTCAACAATGCCGAAGCGGATTTCAACCACATTTGGCACACAAGTTGCCTTTCACCCAAGCCAGGGTCATAGCATTACGAAATGGCAAAACTTTTGATATTTTCTCCCATTGCAAATAAATAGGAAAAGCAATTTCAAAGGCCCGTAACTCCAGAAATAGGGTAGATAGACCCATGGTTACTATTGAACATTAATAGGAAGTTATAGATGGGCTTTCAAAAGACACCATTAGAAATTACCTTGAGTGACCCTGAATGTCCAAGTCAAGGTCAAGCAAAATTGAATCACTTGTTGTGGCAAAACCGTGGGCTTGCACATCCTGAGATAGTATCATATTGAAAAGTTATTTGGGCTCGGCGGGCTTTGCACTCTCTGATTGTCTTTCTAGTTTTTTTCAGGATGTACTGCTCATTCACAGGCATTCCACAGACCATGAGGCATTTAATTGTGACTACAGTAAAAACATTTTCTGGCAGGATGGCACATGAAGAGTACCACTTACACTGTAAGGGCACGTCAGCTACAACATTTTTGGCCATGTGGTGCATTTCTCTGGGCATGATTTAAAAGGCCAAGGGGACGCCTATGTTTCACCTGGTGGCAAATAGATGGTTACTTTCGCGAGGTGGGGATGGACCGGTTGTCTGCCTGCACTGTAAAAAAAATTCTGTTTTTACGGAAAAAAACTGGCAGCTGCGGTTGCCAGAATAATTCTGTAAAAAATACAGTAAATATATGTAAATACCTTTACAGAACACCCTGCAAATTTTACAGTATAATCTTGTAATTTACAAAACATAAAATTTGCAGACTGAACACCATTCAATGAGATTTTGTTGTGCTGCTCCCATTTTGCTCAAGGCGACAACAGCAGGTTTTGCATGGGATTCACATGTTGATCTGGCTTTTCCTAACAGAACTCCAACTGTATAAGGAGATCAGGACTAAGCAGCCTTGAACCTGCAGTATTTTGCTTGGGAGGCAAGCGCATTTACTGTTTGCGCCACTGTGCTGTTGTATTGCAGGAAATACTCTCAAAATATAATGAAATGTATGTCATATTGCAATATTAACATTTTTTACTGTATTTGTACAAAGTATGTTAATATGAGGAGTTCTGAAAAACTCATGTCTGT
>OMMV01193685.1:0-16862 GCA_900302635.1 Chatrabus melanurus
ATTTATTGTTCACTCTTTACACAACAGACTTTAAATAGAACAAAGGCTTATGTCACCTGCACAAATACTTTGTGTGATTATGTGTTGTGTAAGAGCAGGTGAGTTCAGAACAGTGATTGATGACTTTGTGGATTGCTGTGAGCAAAACCACATATAAGCATAATGTGGGGAAAACAAAGAAGATAGTGGTGGACTACAACAGGAGGAAGAGCCCTGTTTTCATCGGGGCGGAGGATGTTGCCGTACTGCAATCCATGCCAACACCCCGGCATGCAAAGACACGCAATGCAAGATGCTAAGTCACACCACACACGTGTATTTATTCATTGGTCAGTAAAGTTTACTAGATACAAAAATGAAATTTTTGCAAGAGTCCCATGTTTTAATAGAGAACAGTTTGAATTTGGCAAAGGCATCTTGCTGCATATTACTCCTTCTTGTTTTAGTCTTTCTTTTGACCATGGTGTACAGCAAGGGTCAACAAACGTGCTCCTGGAGATCACCTGCCCTGCATGTTTTCCAGCTCTCCCTGCTCCACCCACTGCTGATTATAGGAAGTCAGGTGTGCTTAGCCAATCAAGAGCTGGGAACACCAGACTTAACTAATCAGCTGAGGTTGCAGCAGGGAGGCATGGAAAACATGCAGGGCAAGTGCCCTCCATGAGTGGAGTTGGCGACCCCTGCTTTATATGGCACCTAAATAAATCCTTATTTGATTGGTGGATTGTACATTACGTGACATTGATTATTTGTCCCATTGTATAGAGAACCATACATTTTGGTTCCATTTACCATGCATTTTTGTCCCATACGTTTTGCTCCATTGAATGACTCTACTACTTTTTCGTAAAAATGCATCCATGATACAAGGAAGCTAAATCCAGTACGCCATAAGCTGATTAGAAGCTTATGCAGTGTTCAAGGGGACATCTTTAGTGGTCGTAGAAGCGCTGTCAGATGAAGAATTGGACAAGTTCCTGTCAGGATTTTCAACTTCGTCCCTTAGCGGCTGTCACTGAGCTCAGAGGTGTGTCGGCGGCTCGCCTGCGGGGCGGAGTCAACAGCTGTGCAGACACAGAGCCATCTCTGCCCGCTGCTGTTGGCTTCCCTTTCCGAGAAGAAACACCTGTCTAATTTTAAGTAAAATATCAAATGACAAGGCTCTATATATTTACGTGTCATATAAAATAATAATAATTTCGGTGTCGGCTGACGCCCCGTTGAATGGAACAGTCCATCTCATGCTTTCATGTTGTTTGCACCAGGTTGTTGACCCTACCATCAAACTGTTGCATCAGAAATCAAGACTCATCAGACCAGGCGACAATTTTACAAATCTTTAACTGTGCAATTTTGTGAGTCTGTGCCCACTGTTGCTTCAGTTTTGTCATCTCCTGGTTTGACCCCATCTGCTTCAAGGTTCAACATGAGCGTTCAGAGATGCTCTTCTGCATACCTTGGTTCTAATGGCCTCTGCCATCGCCAAGGCATTTCCACTACTCATTGGATGTTTCTTCTTTTTCAGACCATTGTTTGTACACCCTTTAAGATGGCTGTGTGTGAAAACCACAGTAACTGAGCAATAAGCTACTTGCAGAACGCATCTGCGCATGCGTGGGATTTTCCAAGTGAACTACTTGGGCTATCGTACTACCAGCAGCGGACCGTGAACTTTTGAGCATTTTCAGCAATTAAAGGATTTAAGAGACTTATAAGAGACGTATAAAAATGACTGGTGTGCAGATTGTTATATACGACGGCACTAACGGCAGCTATAAGCTAAAACATGGCAGAGAAAACACATGATTTTCTGGGAAAAAACGAGGAGTAGAAATGTGGATTAAGCTCCGTTTGTTTTGATTCCATTTCCTACTGAGAACAAAGACCCAGACGGACGTAAAAGATGGACAAAAAATGGAAGTTTCTTGCAGATATTTAGTTTGTCAGTATTTTTGAAATTGTGACGAATTATTCCGTAGTTATTATGCAGAATAGATTTAATATTTTTCATCACTGTAATATCGCCCAGCTTCGGTTTGTCACGGCATAACCTCCTGAGGTATATAATGTTGAAAAAAAAAAAAGAGCTTCCATTTCAACTCACCTTCCTTGTATTATTATGAAGCCGATGTAGAAATGCTTTCTCATCCGTTTACCAAATATTTGGCTGTATCAGCTGACGTGCACAGCGGACACATTTTTAGTCCCTGGGCTTTGTCCAGCCATTCGTCTGTCGTCTTCAAAAGGTCGGAAATTTGCTCGCCTCCAACCGTTAGTAAAGACATGTAGACGTTTTTGATAACTTCTCTCTCCTCCTCCGTCAAAATACACGGTACATTGTGGACTGAAGCAGCGTATGTGAGAGCAATCAGTTGTTCTTTACTGCTGGATACAGTCCTGGATGTCACAGGCAGTCCACGACAACTGTAAAAATGCTTTAAGTCGTCAGCTTTCCAAAGTTTAAACGGATCTAAATCATAGTAATGCATACCACTTTCTTTGAGCTGTTGAGGCTCAGATCCCACAATGCACCGCGTGAGTCGAGATGCGCAAGTCGCTTATTTGAGAAACACTTAAACCAGCCCACTTCAAGTCAATTACATCAGGATGCACTCTTGTCCTAGTGGGCAAAGTGCACATGATATATTACAACTTGTTGTGCAGCGTGCCTAGTTTGATTCTTGAGCATGTTCATCTCTGTTGCATTTCTCTCCCTTTCTCTATTGCCACATATCCACTCACACACTACTGTAGTATCAAATAAAGGCAAAAATAGACCAAAAAATTCACTTAAATCACATTTCTTACCCATTTTGATGCTTGCTTTGAACTTCAGCAGACCCTCTTGACCATGTCTACATGCCTGAATGCATTGAATGTCTAACACATGATTGGTTAACTATTGAAATTAATATGTCCACATTTGCCTGTGATTGAGGCAACCAGAATCACTGTGCTGCAAAACCGTTGGTGTATATCTATAAATTCTGTTGATTGAAAACTGCATTTGAACTTTTTCCTGACTTGTTTCAAAAATGTTGTACTTTGAGATGAAGAGAGACTATCCAAAACTTCTCTCCACAGCAGTTCCACACTGACACGGAATTTTATGCATAATAGTTTTACAAATATTATCATTAGGAGACCAGGTAGCTCAGTGGTAAAAGAGTTGGACTGCAACACCAAATACTGGGGTTCAATTTCAGTTCTGTGGGCTAGCAGTTAGACTAACATTATGTAGACCTGGGTTTGATTTTCAGTGTGTGTTTCAGGCTACCTGTCTGTGTCCTTGGACAAGACACTTGATCTGCATTATCCCAATCCACCCTGCTGTAAATGGGTACCAGTCTCAGGTGGGGAAGTAACCTGTGATGGACTGGTGTCCCATCCAGGGGGAGTCATAGACTCTTATCTGCCGCATGGTACAGTATCCAGGGATAAGCACCAGCCTGATGGGCCTCAGGGCTTATGTCAGACTTCTTTCTCCTTCACAAATATTATAGGAAACCAGCCTAGAGCAACTGTGATGCAGGGTATAGTTTCTAAATACACAACAATTCAACAGCACACTTATTTAAATTGCTTTGCTGAGGTTAAGGCATTATTATGTGAGCTAAATATCAAAGGAATCAGATGAGAAAGAATGGCAAAGCTCGATAATAATGTGAATGTGTACATGACACCCAAAGTATTGTTGGATAGTAATTGTTTGTTTTATATCTACTCTGTTATTTGTGATGTGGTATGTATGTGCGCATTCATTCATGTTGTCATATTTATCCAGGCATGCAGCTGTGGTGATTTCGGGCACTGAATTGGCTCGTCAGCTTCACAGAGAAATCCAGAGGGATGTGGAGGAGCTGGTGGCTCAGGGCAACATAAGGCCTCACTTAGGAGTGGTCTTAGTGGGGGACGATCCGGCCAGTCGTACCTATGTTAGGAACAAGACGCGGGCAGCCAGCATACTGGGTCAGATATGAGCACTGTGCACATTCCTGAGCACACCATGCATAACATGCCTCACCCTGAACAAACAAATGTAAAATTAGTACTTCAACCCTTTACATGGCACATTTTTAAGTATGCACATGTACAGATGCACTTTTTTTTTTTTGATCACCAAAACTATGCTCTGCTTCATACAGCTGCAAACCAACATTCCCGTGGCTGTGTTGTGAACAGGGTGTGGGTCTCTGATGTGTATGTGTGCTGTCCAGGTATTTCCAGTGACACAGTGGTGCGGCCGAGCTCGGTCTCCCAGGAGGAGTTGCTGGAGCTGATTGACAACATGAACCGTGACTGGAGGGTCAGTGGGCTCTTGGTGCAGCTGCCACTTCCTGGTAAATGCAGTCATAGGCCAAGTTTATTGAGAATTTTTCTGCATATTATTTGTTTTTTGGCTTGCATTATACAGTAAAGACCAGAGGGCTGTTTCTCAAAGGCAGAATTAAGAAATCTAGGATAACAGAAAAAGCAAGGCATGACCTAGTCTAGTCAGTGCATCCTGGCTTTATAGCTGTCACATTGGCCAAGCCAGGTTGAGGACCTGTGACGAGGTGAAGCCACGTGCAAGTCATCTGAATCACGGCGTTCTTCGTTAGATCATGAGGGCGACCACAGATTTAGCAATGGTGAAATGAACAAGATGCATGCTGCAAACTTTGTCCCCACTAGTGATTAGCATTGTCAAAAAAAATCAATACTCAGATACTAATTACTAAAAATTACTATCGAATTGGATACTCATTTGCAACAGAATCGATGCCAACAGAGCCGTCTTTGCCTCATCCATTTAACACACAACTTCACACAGCACTGCTGCGGACATTCCAAGCACAAAAACAAAATAAAATTAAAAAAATGCTCTGAGTCTGACTACTCTCCTTTTGGTTCGATGCAAATGAAGAATCGGTGCTTCGTAGCACATCGCTAGGATAGAGTCAGAGACAGCCAGCCGCGATGCAATGTTACCGTTGGTAATAAAAACGAAAGCTGGCCAAAGAACAAAAGTCACTGAGCGGTGTTAGATATGACGAGATTGCGCTGTCTTTTGTGTTTAAGTGTTGCTTGGTGTCGAAGCCGTGACCTCCAGGTCCGCTAATAGCTTCATACTAATGCTGCGTTCAAGATGACTCAGAAATCCCAAGTTGGAAACTTCTGAAAACTGTGTTCTCTTGATGAACTCTGAAAACAATATGGAGGCACGCAGTAACATGTTCGAGCTTTGTTGTCTGTACAAGTAACACATAAACAAGTTGTTTTTGGGGATTTCTTTCTTTCTTTATTTTTGTACTACCTCAGACAACCTAAAAATATTGCCTTTTTTGTATGTTTTGCACTACCTATATAAAAATACTTCAAAATATTTGTTGTGTATATATAGATATATCTAACTTGGTTATGTTACTGTATTTTTTTTATTTTGCACTACGGCAGACAACTTAAAATAGTGTTGTCATTGATGTTATTGTTTGTATTGTTCGAATCTTAATTTTAAAAAATATGCCTCTGAATTTTTTGTCATTTTTCTCCCTGTGGTATCAAAAATGGTATTGAGTATTTTCCTGGGTATCTGTATCAAGTTTGAAATTCTAGTATCGCGACAGCCGTAGTAGGGATGAGAATCCAGAATAAGGCACCAGGATTAATCAACCCAAGGAGTTACCAGGATCTCGGCTGCACAGAATATGTCTCCATGGTAACTTGCGTTCCACTGCTTTGTTTTGTTGCTGGAGCGTATCCAGTATGGATCGCATGTTGTTTTGGCAAAGGTTTCACACTGGATGCCCTTCCTGATACAGCTCCAGTTGTACAAGGAGAATGGGGACCTTGTATTTGGTTGGAAAACATACTAAATGCTTGTGCCACCACGGTGCTCTTATGTGCTGCTGCTTTCATGAAACCAAGTCACAACTATATTCACCCGGGATAACTTGAAAGTTCCATCTTAATCTGCTCTCTACGTAGGTTTGAGGAAATAGCCCTCAGGTTGAGGCTGTAATTTGGGAATCAAAGAAAGAAAAATATTTATGTGCACATTGATCATAGTGAGTGTGTTCTTCTCTGTATGTATACAGTTTGATATGTCAAATTTCTTACTTTAGGGCACATTAACGAGCGAGCAGTGTGTAATGCCATTGCTCCGGAGAAGGATGTTGATGGTTTCCATATTGTGAATATTGGTAAGCTGTGTCTGGACCAGAGGTCCATGGTGCCTGCTACACCTGCGGCTGTCTGGGAGATTATCAAAAGAGCAGGTAAAATTCCTCTCATCAGTTCTATTAGTCATGACTTTTGAAATGATTTAAATAATCCACTTTCTATACCGTTTGTCAGTTATTTTGTGTGTCTTCATTGAGTGTGGTTTTGAAGGAGTGTTATTTTTAAAATTTGCTGCCAACATGATTTGGCCCCAAATTCTGGAACCAAATCTTCACCCTGGTATCTTTTTTTTTTTTCTTTTTTTTTCTTCTTTTTTTTTCAAGCAAATTTGAGATAGCCAGTTGGGAAGCATTTGACAAATTGACATGGAATAACTCTATAATGCTGTAGTGCTTGAAGCTGAAGGCCACCAGCTTGAGATGAATGCTGAAGTAAATGTGTCCTGTTGAAATTAATTAACCTTTGATTACATGCAGTTTTTACACAATATAAAGAGGATGCCAGTACCTTGCTAACAGATCCCAAAGAGGCTGCTAAGATTCAGGGTTGCTGTCATTGAGGCAGTAAAGCTGGGACCAGTGGTGTTCCTTGCAGTTTGGAGGGTGCAAAGTCTAAAAATACAACCCCAAATCAGAAATTATTTTGACTTCTAATTCATTGCAGACAGTATGAACCCAAGATATTTCATGTTTTGTGTGGGCATCTTCTTTTTACCTGTTAATATACATCCATTCCTGTATTTAAGGCCTGCAACACATTCCAAAAAAAGTTGAGACACTAAAGCATGTACCACTTTGTAATGTTACCGTTCCTTCTCACAAAACATAAACTTAAGCCAAAACTTAAGATGTTTTTGCATTGAGGATAATAAGCGATGAAGCGTTATTTTCAGGTGTTATTTTGTCCCATTTTCCTGCAAAAATGCCTTAAGGTGTGCAACAGTACATGGTCATCGTTGCATTTTTTGTTTCAAAATTCTCCACGCATTCTCTATTGGGGACAGGTCTGGACTACAGGCAGACTAGTCCAGTATCGGTATGCCCTTCTTCTGCAGCCATGTCTTTGTAATGTGTGCAGAATGTGGTTTTGTATTGTCTTGTTGAAAAATGCATGGACGTCCCTGTAAAAGATGTCATCTTGAAGGTAGCATATGTTGCTCTAAAATCTCAATGTACTTTTCTGCATTAATGCTGCATTCACAGAAGTGTAAATTACCTTTGCCAAGGGCATTGACACAACCCCATACTATGACAGACCCTAGCTGTTGGACTTGTTGCTGATAACAGTCTGGATGGTCCTTTTTGTCTTTGGTTCGGAGCACATAGTGTCCATTTCCTCCAAAAAAGATCTGGAATACTGATTCGTCTGACCATAATACACGTTTCCACAATGTAATGGTCCAACCCAGATGCATCCGACACGTCAACGCCGCTTCTGGACAAGGTTAACATGAGGCTTCGTTTTTGCACAGCAAATTTTTTTAAGTGGCATTTGTGAATGCAACTCCATATTGTAGTGCTTAACAAAGGTTTCCCAAAGTAATCCCTTGCCCATATGGTTATATCGGCTATTGATGAATAACTGTTCTTTATGGAGTGCCATCTGAGGGATCAGAGATCACAGCTTAGGAAGTGCCCTTGCCCTTTACACACTGAAATTCCTCCAGATTCCTTGAATCGTTTAATGATATTGTGCACTGTAGAGGGAGAAATATGCTAATCCCTTCCAGTCTTTCTTTGAAGAACATTGTTTTTAAACATTTCAATAATTTTGTCATGCATTTGTTGACAAACTGGAGATCCTCTGCCCATCTTTGCTCCTCAAAGACTTTTGTACCACCTGTTGGCATCACCTGTTCGAAATAACATCATTATTTAATTTTCTTTATCTCATTACTAGCCCTGAATTGCCCCCGTCCCAATGTTTTTGTAATGTGTTGCAACCCTGTAATGCAGGAATGGATGTATATTAACAAATGAAGTGAAATTGACCACATAAAACATGAAATATCTTGGGTTCATACTGTCTCCAGTGAAATAGAAGTCAAAGTAAATATAAGAATCACTGTGTTTTTTTATTTTTTAATTTATTTTAAATTTGCATTTTCCATATGTCCCAACATTTTCTGATTTGGGGTTCTATCATTTCCTTGGGGTTTGTTCAACAGATAGCCAGACCTCAGAAGCCTGAGATTTGTTATGCTACTGGTGGATTGCACCAGTGCTGGAACAGAGCACCTTATGCACTGAAGAAAAGTAGACCACTTGGAAAAGAAAAACATGGTTTTAAACCATCCCAATGCCACAGCCTGTGAATTGCAAAAATATTTGCACCATTCCTGCCAGAGATACAGAAGGTATTGCTTTCCCAAAGGTGGAGTATTTGACGTGCAAAAGAGAATTCTGCACATTCTTGGTTTACATCCAACTGAAATTTTTTTTGCTGAAGTGAATGTAGGATGTGATAACATTACAAAGAAATGAAACAAAACTTGAAAACTCTTTTGAAAAGCTTTCTGAATGTTGAAGGTTTTATCACAGTCGACTGCCATCAGCCCTCGAAGGAGCCAAGCAATTTACTAAATTGCTGGCACTTATTATATGATTGTCATATGCATGTACCCACCATAAAGTCAGCTTTTTGGACATTGCCTACTTTTTCTGGTCATGTGGCTGCATTGCATATGTAAAATGAAGATTAACACAGTGGCTAATCTTGGGCCTGATGTTAGATTAGTGCATAAGGCACATCCAAATGAAGACTTGTCCAATCCCATTCTGGGTTTTTTTGTACATGAAGAGTACCCATCTTCTTTCCTTCAAATCTCATATAGGTCGGTATTCTTAAACGTTGCTCTCTCTCCCTACTTCAAATTTAGAGACTGTGACCTGAAGCCTAGGCTCTTACATCTGTACTGACTGTTAACCTATCACCCCTTCTTTTCTTGACCATTACCCTCGGACCAGCATCCCGATTCTTGATCTCCTCAACCTTAAAAAGTACATCTTGTCCCATTAGTACTGATGAATCATCAGTGTTTACAAAATACAATGACCTCTAACTGATATGTGTTGCATCCCCAATGCAGTGATAGTGGCACTCATGACTGTTCCCACAACACAGGGCCAGCGTGCCTGCAGCTATCTCTGTTCCTGTTTTGATTGGTAATAGGAGGAAAAGCTGTACAGCACTCAAGCGAAACAGTAAACCTTGCTAATTTATCTCTTTCAAACCAATGTCACACTGCTGTCAGATCTTTGCTGCTTTGTAATTATTAAAAAAGCTAGCACTTCTCAGTATTAGATCTCTCTCCAACAACTCACCTTTTGTGATAATTGGATGTGCCATTGAATAGGTTTTAATTTTTGTTTTTTCTTAATTATTGTCTTATTTGTGGACTTTTTTGTGTGTGTGTCTGAATGTGTAACAACTTTTAGTTACGTTGACAAGGCAAAAAATGTCATGTTTCATGGCAGTGGTCTTGTCGGTAGACCGACCTGAGGTTGGTCACTGAGCCCTGGACTGGGTTGCCCACTGTACCTAGTAGTTAGATTGTGTCTAAACTGATTGTAAATGGTTAAAGCTACAGTGTGTAGGATTTAGTGTTATCTAGTGATGAGGTTGCAGGTTGCATTATGTTGTTGCCAGTCATGATTTTTTTTGCCTTCACATTTTTTGGCAACGGGGGTTCATGCTCTCTTACCTTCTCTTGTAATAAGCAATATGTATGATCCTCCGTTTCACAAAAATGATGGTTCTCAAACTTGTTAGCCTGCATTAGCAACCAGTAGATAGTGTATAGGGGAGCAACCACTGATTTGTCTTCTTTTTTTTCTTCAGTCTTCCAGCCACACTGCAAAATGTGAAAGGCGGAGTAATTATGTCCCTTTTGGGCTACTGTATCAACATGGCGGTGCAACATGGCAGCCTCCATGAGGGGGCCACTCCCATGTAGATATGAAGGTTCTCAGTCTAAGCTTATAATTTTACACTAATGAACAGATGGTTATGATTGCTGTATTCCATTTTTGCTGATAAACACCCCTAAATCCTACATACTGTAGCTTTAAATGTAAAGCATAACTTTCTTTGTACCCATTACAATGACAAATATAGTAAATTCTCAATCTTCTTAAACTTAAAAAGTTAGTAGCGTCAAGGTTTAAAAAGTGGGCTTGTGACCGGATGGTCACGTTTTCAATCCCATAACCAGACAGGAAAATGTGGGTGGGAAGATGGAAAGAACAGCACTTGTCTCACTCATTACCATCACTAAGGTGCCATTGAGCAAATTCTTTAAACCCCAAAGTAGCTGCTACTGTGCAGTTGACCACCTTGTGTGGCAGCACCTTGACATTGGTGTGCAAGTGTGTGTGTGTGTGAAGCTTTGAGCATCTGCCTGAGATTGAAAGTGTTTTATAAATACAGTCAACGCCATTTATTTGTCTTTTAGTTTATAGTTTATTACAACAGACAAGTTAGCTTTTTTGCGAATAACTGAACCATGGGTAGAAACTAGCAGTAATACATCAGTTATTGACTCAGTGCCCTTAAGTTCAATTTTCTGAATGTTTGTCAGCCTATTAGTGTCAAATGGGTCGTCTTTATTTAAAGACAAGTATATGATTTGATGATTATGAATCTTTTGGAGTATCCCAGTACTCTGTATAAATATATATGTTGGTTTAAACATAGATCAATTTTCAAAATACAACATGAATATATATGAAATACTTTATTTCTACTGATTTTGATTATCTAGTCATAAAGTTCTATCAAAAAACTTTGTGCAATATTGAAAACGTTTGATGTCATTGAATATGTAAATCACCAAGAAACAGGCAGGGCTGATGGGGGGTCTGGAGGTTGTCCATATCCTTTTCCACCTTGTTTTCATTGTCTTTGGACCAGTGCTCATTCCACTGAATGGTCACCGTCCCCTGGGTGGGAACTGGTAATCCTGACCTGGTCCCCCATCTTCAGGAGTCTGACAAGTCTATCTTCTCCCTGACATGGTCCTTCTCCCCTGAGCAACACATGGCCTCTGTCCTGGTCTTTTCTGATGAGGCTCTCCTATTCTAGCACATGTACAGCACATTTTATTTCTAGTACTGCATTTTATGTGGCTGATAATGTGTTTATATGACTGATAATGTGTTTCTTTGTACCTGGTGTATTATGCCAAAGCCTATCTGGCTTTGTAGTAGTCCATCAAATGCAAGAGTCCAATGGCAGAAGGTATTGTAGGTAATGTAAAGGCCAGTGAGACATTTCATGCTTTTTAGGCATATAAATAAAATTTAATTGCAACTGGAGTACCAATCATTTGGTTAATTAAGCAATGTTTGCTTTAGTTTGTCCTAAGCACAGGAAACGGGCATTTGGAGGTTGCCCTCTGGAAAGTTTGCAAAGGTAGTGACATATGGTGGATGCCCTCTGTGGTAACAGCAAATTGGGCAATTCTTTTACAGATGTTTTCTTGGGAACCAGAAGACATAAGGGCTGTTGGATAGGCACCTTTGAAACAAATGATTCAGGCACAGTGGGCATAGTCCCTGTACCAGGCCAGTGGGTCTCATGTTTGGGACAGGATCAGGACTGGTGGTGCTTGGATTGCAGGAAATATTAACAGGACTAATCATGGCAGAAACAAGGCAGATCTTCAAGGCAGATGGGATCTGTAGCATCTTTTTTGGCAAGCCAGTGTTACAGTTGGCCTCGTGGAACCGGTATGTAACATAAAAATATGATTCCCTACTCCCAAAAGCAAAACAAGGATATGGTGTACAGCAGGTTGTCAAAAAAAAAAAAGAACTGGGATTTTATTCCACAGCCACACAGGAAGTTATAAAACAAAATGAGTGAGCGAATCTAGCCTGACATAATAACACCAGACAAGAATAGTAACTTAAAAATCTACGACTCTCAGCGAGTGGTGGTAGACTCGAGGGCTTTCTCCATGCTGGACATGCCTTGTGCTCGTTAGCCTACCCTCAGACTACTAGACCCCACTGAAGGCTCTTGTTTTGTTAAATGATCAATAGTGTTACAGACTGAAGGCCACCAGGCTACTAAGAGACTGAATGAAGTGAACATGAACTAAAGATCGATCCATACTTTTTCTGTGTGAGGCTGTAAAATCACTGTTTGACTACGCTGAAAAAGCACCTGTTATCAACCTGGGCTCAGGAGAGGGACCAAAGTGTCTGTAAGCACAGAGAGCATCATACGAGGATACTAGTAGAGACGTTTTTCAGTTCTCTTAGTTGCATGATTTTTTTTTTTTTAAGTCTCCTTAGTTGTCTTGAATGCCCCTGCAAAAGAAATAATGCAAGTAGTATTCAGTGTGGGCCTGGAAGGGGAAAAAATGCACCTGCTTTATTGATGGTGTACCACTGCACGCCTCACCAATCGATAGAAGAGAATGGTTCAGTTGTTAAATGAATGGAATCAGAATTGTTAAGCTTTTGGAAAGCGATAGGAGTGAGGTAAATGTCAGACCAAACTGAAAATATTCATAGATTGTTGTGAAGTAATTGGGTGACTGTGGCTTCAGTGAAACGTTTCACATCATTATTATTCTGTTGGTATAAAGAGAAAAATTATGGCGGTACTGGAAGCTCTACAGCACCAGAATGAGGTGACTGAGGTTGGTGTGAAATGAGGTGATGGCAAACAACTTGTTAGGGGTGTTGACGTGAGGAAGAACAGGAAGTGTCAAAAGACTAAAAGTGGAGAAACTGTTTATCTTTCATTTCTTTAATTCATTTAATTGTATTTTGTTTTTGTGTATCTCGTTTTTGATTGGAAAATGTTTCTATGGTGTTCCTGTTTTTATATAAAGCACTGTGCATTGCCAGTATGTCCACAAAAAAACCTGTGCTGCCTAGTGCCCACTAGAGGGTGCCTAACAATCATTTATGAACTGCACTTCAACTATAACTGTACTGGAATAGTCAGTCATCCTTTTCTCTCAGATATCTTGACAATTAAGATCACAGGCTGTTGAGATGTTCCAAATGAATTTGCTCATACACAGAATGACTAATTGGCCTTTTATAAACAATTGATAGTGCAGCTTCCCAAACCACTTCACTAATTCTGTAATGATCTAAAGAAAATATATTAGTTATTACAAGCAACAGTGGCCTTAGTGGCCACCAGGACCCTGCAATTAGCTGCAAGGCTTCACAAGCAACTTTATTTTATGGTCATTGTGCATATTAATAGATGCCAACATGGCCCAAAATTGGAGGTTCACTGGCCCTCACCTTAACAAAACCCAAAGGTTCAGCGCTGAATATGCAGTAATTTTTACGGCGTTACTTCAGGAAGGTTTGCGGGCCCGCCATAGAGATGACAAAAAGACTAGCGTGGACATCAGGCTTGTTTCCGTGATATTTTAATCCACCATCTCGTATGAGGAATTGCCTTGGTGAAAACTGATTATTATAAATGGAAGCCAAGCTAAGTGATTTTGATAACTATGTTCTTGTGCATTGAAGTTGAATATTTATCGCTATGATCGCTTCAAACTTCCAGTTGTCTCGGGAATCACCCAGGCAATGACTGTGGTGTTATGATTCTGATTCTGAAGCATGGAGTAGTTGGCCAGTAGACTGGATGTCCCCCTCCCCAAATTTTTCATGTGTAAGCAGTAAGCAGTTTGCTTTTCTTGTAACTTCATTCAATACCTTTAACAAACTGGCAGCCTGAGGTACTCATTACTGGCTGGTTCAGCCATTGGCGATGTCCGGTCTAGTCTTTTTTTTTTTTTCTTTCTTTTTTTCTCACATCTCTATGGGACCCCCATTCTCCATGTAATGTGGAGTTATGTCAGGAAGGGCATTTGGCGTTTAAAAAAACAAAAACAAAAAAACAACGTGCCAAATCAACATGCAGATCCATATCGGATCTGCTGTGGCGACCCTGAGCAAACGGGGAGAAGCCAAAAGAGCTTCCTTTTATGACTGCCTCCATAAATGCTATGTTTGCCCTGCTAATTTGCCATTGGACTGTTTCTGAAGGAAGTGACAATGATTTGAAATGGGGAAAATTATGATGACTGAGCCACTTGAAAGGCTCTCAGTAGTCCCAATGTAGAAGTGAGGGAAGGGTAAAGGTTTCCATCTCCTCAGTCTGCTCTACAGCTTGATGCTAATAGGCTATTCGTGCAGGGAGGAATTGATGTAGTGTTGATTGTTAAATTTAATTTATTTATGATGTGCACAGTAGATCCTGTCACATGATCTCCTTCTTATGTCTGTGAATTCAGTATGTGCAGACATTCATACATTTATTGGCATCATTGTTGTGCTCCTCATACAAAAGCGCCTCAGACTGTGTGTAGTCATGATAAGGAAATGATTTCAGGTTGATCAGATCCATAAGGTGAGATAACCCTAAACACATGATTAAAACAAGTATGATTGCAATACTGCCTTTGAAGAAGAAATAATCTTCAAAAGCACAACTAAATCAGTAAATAAAGAAAGAAAATGATTGGAGAGTATAAAATGTTTGCATTATTTATTCTATTCGTACCCTTAACTGGAATAAGCAGGTTTAGAAAATGGATGGATGATTTATTTTATTTGTTGTTTCTAGCTGTGGTCAGGATGAAATGTCTTCCAGTGGAGAGCAACATTGGATGATTTTATCACCCGCTGGCCGTAAGGCTAGAGGTGGGATATAGAATTACACTACGTGCGTCCATGTGTGCGCGCACGTGTGTGTCAGTCACACTTTCTTGTGCATGAGTTAAATTGAGTAATATTTGTTTGAATCTCACCAAATTTGAACTGGATATCCTAAATGAGTTTGTCTTGGATAAGTTCTAAAGTGACTAGTCAATATTCCGAAGGTCCATCGGTCCGAAGGTCCATTGATCCGAAGGTCCATTGGTCCAAAAATTGTTAAAAATGGTTATAACCCTAACCCTTTTGTATCATTCTTTGGGCCTGCGGGGCTAAAATCTATTGAATTGACCTAGGCCTAATTTTTGGACCAATGGCCCTTCAGACCAATGGACCTTCAGAATAATGACCCGTCCCCAGTTCTAACATGACCATGATCAGACTGCAGCAAGGGCCCCAACTTTCTTTAAATGTGTCAGAACTGCCTAACTCTGAATTTTGGCTCGGTGATGTTTTGTTTCTGAGCTCCATGTCCCATCCTTAAGTATATGAGTGTAGTATATTATTAGTTGTTCTTAAATTTAAAGAAGATTTTGTATGTCATCCCACCCCTGGGGCCCTCTGGGGGGGAGGGGTCTCAAAATGCTTGTTTGCCCACAGGTTCTATCCTTTTCAGCTCCCCCACCCTGCTGACCTTTTATTAAGGAAGGAATGTGTGTTAAATAATACCAGCATAATCATGATCACACGTGTTGGTTGGCCTGGGGGGCTGGCCAGTGGGAGGGAGGGGGAGCTGTGGTCCTAAATGGGTAAAAGTTGCATTGAAAATAGAAAAACATTGAAACTTTTGTCCAAAACTCATATTTGCATCGAGATCCCTTCCCCTAACCTGGTTATACAAAATAAGTATATGGACTGATACTTAATTTCCCAGGGAGGGGTAATCAAATGATAATGTACAAATTACCAGCGGGGGATTCTTGGCGCACGAGTGCGCCTTGTATTGTTTTTTTTCTTTTCTTTTAAACCTAGGACCTTGTCAGCAAACTGAATTCTCATCGTCTAACCCTTTAACATTTGGTAACATCCCACTTGGCCTACTCCCATTTGGTCTACTCCCATTTCGCCTACTTCTCATTTGGCCTACTCCCATTTCATGTACTTTCATACTGAATAGTATTCCCATTTTGTCTACTACATATATTATGCCCAAGAAAAAATTATCACAAATACTATATATCACTGATAGTGAGGGTTAAGGTTAGGTTAGTGTTAGACATAATTTTGGTCTATAACTTAGGAGTAGACATAATGGGAATAAGTGAAATATAGCAGGTAGACAAAATGGGAATAGACCAATTGGGAGTAGGCCAACTGGGAATATATGCTGCTACGAAATGGGAATTTCTGAGTAGGCGAAATGGGAGTAGGCCAACTGGGCATAAACCTAACATTCCTGTCCCCATCGTCGGCCCCTTTAACTACACTCATCTTGGCTGACAATGAAAGCAGCATTTATCACAGGCGCGACATAGTGGTGCCAAGCAGGCGGTGACACAACCGGCAAAATGATAACCTCCCTGTCTGCGATCACAGGTGGAGTCCGATACCTGGCTCTGTGCATGCGCACGCACGCACGCACGCACGCACAATTGTGTTTATCTTCAGCACTTTAGTGTTTTCCAAATGCTTTCTCATTAAACAGACATAAGAATCAATGCTAGATTATTTTTTTCAGTTTTTATACATCTCTCAGCTCTATTTATGCATCTTGTATCAAAAGTAGTTTTCATGTTCCAGTATTTATACTGGAGGTTTGGGGGAGGGGTGTTTCTTGTCCCACATTTGTTCTTTTATTTCTTTTGTAAAATATTAGTTATTATGTATGATGTCTTTACTGCACAGTAGTCTGCATATCGGTAATAAAGTATGACATTGACTCTACATTCTGCTGTGTATATTTCTTAGGAAGTTGTTGTTTCCAGTGTTTATATGTTATTGTTTTATGCGAGGACCCAAATTTTTTCCTCTCACACTAAAAGTTTTTGATACCTAAATTCATAT
>OMMV01193687.1:0-10167 GCA_900302635.1 Chatrabus melanurus
GGTGAGTCCATATGCTTTTATGTGAGCTGAATAAAACAGGCTCAGTGGTTACTGCTGGAATCACTAATGCTTGTTGGACATCTGTTTCAAATAAGGGATGGCTTATAATGGGTGAGTTTACATTTATGAATATGGAATTTAGCGGCAATAAGATCAGATTAGTTTTTCCCACGGGTGCCGTATATATATTGCACGTCTCACTTGCGGACCTCTTGGGCGGGGCACACGTTTACGTTGCGGCCTGGCTGTTAGCTGGGAAGTCGTAGAATCTGTTGGACATGTCCAACATCCGCCGTACGTGCTTATGTGCTGTCTGCGGCCTCGATATTTCGCACATCGGCCTTGCGTGGCACGTGCGTTTCTGCCCACGTTTTGGACGCAGACAGGCCGTAGGAGCCCGTACGGCCGGTTGTGACCGAGGCTTTACTGAAGCTTTTGGGTCACAGCTAAATCTATGTTAAAGTCAATACCTCCCTGTTTAAAAAGTCAGTTTATTGCCATCTGCTACCATGTGCTAGCGAGTCAACATGTTAGCGAGCGCTGCGGTCTGTGTTTGGACATGTCTGCGTGCTGTTTGTTGTTTTCACTTTGGCTCAGTCACTAAGGACATTATGGAAGGATGGATCAGCCATCTCAGCGATGGATTAGACTGGACTTGGAAAATAGGGCCTTCATTAGAAAAATGGGAAATAGGCCGCTGCTTCATAAAGAGCCATTAGTGTTTATTGATGAGACTAATGTGTGTGTTTAAAGTAAATTAGAGGGGGAGAGGCCATGCTTTAGGGAGCGGGTGATGAAAGGCTTACATTAATGTACATGGTGGAGGGACTGCTGTTTTCTATTTGGACAAACCGCTTCCCCTCTGCTCGGCACACTAAACCGCACACACACACAGAATTATACTCTGTACTGTACATACTGACACTCTCACACACACTTACTGTTCTTCACTCTGTCCTACACATGTAAGTCATATACTAACCAGAGGAGGCCTGGCGCCCGGAGAGAGCAGCCTGGAATTGCCCCTAAGAAACCAAATCCACTTTATCAAACTGCCAGATGTCAGTCCCAATCCTTTTCCACTGGACGCTTCTTTCAGCAGGCAGCAGCACCGCAGCACGGGGCCCTCTGGAGCCAACGCGGTTGGGACACCGAGACACCCCAAACTTCTACTTGTTTGATACACATGGTGTACATATCTGAATGGAGAATTCAAGTTTAACTCCTGATGAGCAGCTGAAATCACAACAATCATTCTCGCTGTTAAAATCTTGTCAAAGTGGGTTTCTAATTTGTTGAAACTGTCTTACTACTGAAAGGGAGAAATGTAGTCTTTGAAGGTGTATTAGAAATGCTTCTTCAGTCTCTGAGACTTTAAGGTGGGTGTGCCATTGTGTTTGATTGACAGCTGAGCGCCAGACACACAAACACAATGTAAATAGACATGCACCCATAATTTCAGCTTGACTAGCTATGAAACTGAGAAGCAAATGCCTTTTTAGCAACTAAAATGAGAAATCTCGTATGGCTAACTAGCTAGCCTGCTACCTAGCTGGATATGCAGACCTCCCATTGAAATAGACTGCGTTAGTAAGTCAAGTGATTGTATAGATGCCAGATTAGTCACTGAGGCAACAAGTTTCACACAGCTAACTAACAACCCAATATCTCCAAAATCTTCCCAAAATGCTCCGCCATCCAGGAAAGAGAGTACCTAAGTTAAAAAGTTCCAATATAAACTGCATGAATGTCGTAATAAGTTCTCACTCATTTATACATGAGATAACCATGAGATCATCCCACACATATTCGAAACACTAAATTCTTTCAAGACCAATACTCTTTAAAGTGCAAAAATGAGATCCAAAGAGTCCTGTTCAGTCACTCCACAGAAGCCAAACTTTGCACATATCAATCAATATAATCCGTCCATCAAAATCATCCGTTGGGTCCAGGAACGGCTGCAATGTGCATTTGCTGGATCCTAGCCATCCAGGACATCTGGATGATCGATTCATACCAACATTTTTGGTCACACGCCACAGCACCTCATCAGCATGACACAGGCACTCTGGAAGAGACACCAGGACAGCCACCTGCCAGGAGCTCGGACAGAGAACAGAACAGAAAGTAATAATTCAATTCAGTTTATTTATTTAGTGCCAAATCACACCATAGGTCACCCCACGACGCTTTACAAGAGTAAGGTCTAACCTTACCCACCCCATGAGCAAGCACACTGGCAACAGTGATAAGGAAAGGCATTTTTTGATTACAGGATGAGACCTCAAGCAGACCAGGCTCAGTAGGGTGACTATCTGCTTTGGCCATACTACCAATAACAAAATAAATAAAACAGAGAACAAAGCAGAAATCAATTAGCTAGATTGTACAGTTCACAATACACCATCTTACAACAGCAAACTAACAGACAAAGTACTAACATGTTCGCCGGCAACATATGCAGTCCTACGCTTCACTAACATTTCCCAGAATGTGGATGTGATGAGACTGGTCGATACTGGTCTATAATTTGCCAGGGAACCAGGATCTACTTAGGGTTTCTTAAGAAAAGATTTAATCACTGCAGATTTAAAGCATGCAGGAACAGAACCGGCTGTAAGTGACAGGTTAATATTTTTCAGCATAGTGGGTCCAAGTGAAGACCACAGGCCCTTAAACAATTTAGATAGTAACAGATCAAAGAGGCAAGTCGTATTTTTAGCATTATCCACAATTTACAATAGTATACCAAGCGAGATATGTAGTGTCAAAATCAGTAAATGTCGGTTTTCTATCAGAGTTAATGCCTACTTTAGTTATAGGATCACTCAGTCTGACTAAAGTTTGCTGGGATATTTTTGACCGAATAGCCTCTATTTTCTTTTCAAAGTAGTCCAAGAAATTTTGGGCTGTAAATGGCGAACAGCTTGTGGATGGTTGCACTTGAATATGTTTGGCCACAGTGTCAAACAGGAATTTCGGATTATGTTTATTTTTTGCTAATTAGGTCAGAATAATAAGCTCTCTTAACTGCTGATGCGTGCTAAGAGGGCTTATTGCATGTTTGTACTCCAGTATGGCATCATGCCAGGCAAAATGAAAAACTTCTAATTTAGAGCTACGCCATTTACGCTCCAGACTCCTACACTTCCCATTGAGATATCGTGTTCGTTAATGTGAAAAACAAATCCACCTTAACATTAATTTAACATCTAAATAACATTTAACATGTTAAAATGTTTGTTGGCAGAAGAGTCCTATACTCCGCTATCACTCCCCAAGAATTAGAGTAAGATGAGTGAATCCTAACCCACTGGTGATGTGACTTAGAGAAGCAAGAGGCAGGCCAATGAAGCAATACAACAAAGTATTGCCTCACTCACACTAGGGAATGGCAACGCAAATTGTATCCACTTGGTCTTGGAAAATACACAAGATTAGAAATTCGTAATGCGCTGACATTTTGTGACTTCTACCATGGTTATTATGTTATCAGTATGGAGTTAATGATCAAGCAAAAATTTTTAGGGCCCTATCCTCCACTTGATGCAAAGTAGCACACAGTGCAACGCAAGTGTCATTGCTAGTTTGCAACCGACATAGCTGTCAATTTTTTTGCCCAGCATCTGCATTCTTTAAATAGTTACTGCGCTTGCACCAATGGGCGTGTTGGTCTTAAAATGACGTATAGTCAGGCGCAGTGCTGGTGCATTTCTATCGTGAGGCACCAGAAAGCTATTCGGCCATAGACCACCAAAAACCTGGTCTAAAGCTGAGCAGCGTTTTTCTGCTATTTGTACAGTGCAGTATTTAGATAGCCTTACATAGGAGAGTTCATGATGCACATACACTCTACTTGTACACACAACAAAACTGAATTGAAAACAAGTCACTTTAGTCTACTATTGAAAAAGCACTCTGCCATGTTACAGCACTTCTCACCTCTTAAAGGGGATGACAGATGACAATCAATTTATTTCATGTTATGCCTAAAACACACCGTGATAATTAAGTGACTAAGCATAACCCCTTTATGCCCTATGCCCACATTTGTACTCAAATTATGCAACCTGTAAAGAGCAATGTAGATGGAGTTGGACATGCCCCAAATCCACTTGTGTTATGCACTTTAGACCATGTGCCACAGACTGTCAAGAGAGGGCCCCTAAAGTCAAAATGTTAAAGTAAAATTTTTTGTAAAATCACTAGTAGCAGCTTAATGTACCTGACTACCACCCAGTATGGTAATACAATATTTTCTTGCACATAACTTCAAACTAATCTCATCTTTTATACAGCTACAAGCCAACTAGCCAGTCTAGCTGGTTTTGCTTTGAACAATCTCGCACCTCAGTACGTCAGAGATATGCTCAGCATATGCACATCAGCTAGGGCCCTCAGGTCCACAGGCAGTGGTTACCTATCCATCCCCCATATCAGGTCTAAAGCGGGGGAGGTTGCTTTTTGTGTTTATGCCCCACGTAAATGGAACGCCCTGCCTGAGAATGTGAGGGACGCCCCAACACTTAACACTTTTAAAAGCAGATTAAAAACTTTTCTTTTCACAACAGCCTTTACTTAACACTGTGCGTGAGTGTGTGTGAGTGCGTGTGTGTGTGCGCATGTGAGTGTAATATGTGTGTATACTCTGTATGTGTATATTGCACTACTTGTATGACTGCACTATTGATGCACTTGCACTTTTTCAATTGTGCTGTAACTTATTTGGAAAGCGCATTGAGTTTGCCTTCATCAATAAAGTTTGATTTGATTTGCTTGCCAAGTCATTGTACGAACTGGCGCAGGCTAGCAACTGGAGAGATATAGCTCAGTTGTTAACCATATAACAAGTTAATGAATAATTGAATTTAACACACCATTATTACATGCCACTTAATGTGTGTGTGTGTGTGTACAGAGAGAGGGAGAGAGAGAGAGAGAGAGAGAGAAACTGTCAAAATTCTTTTTGGAACAGTTGATCTAGAACAGCAGGATTTTATAAAACAGGATTTTGCAAAGCTATATATATATATATATATATATATATATAATGAAAGGTTCCTCGATTTTAATTTGCGTCTGTCACCTTAAAAATCAGTGGAGTTTTTGTTTGGGTGCCATCACAAATCAAGTGTCAGAGTTCACCTAATCAGTAAAAATATTTGCCTTAAGTACTCAAGCTAGGTCAAGTCGTGTTTGTTATTTTTTCGCAGCATTGTTAAAGGTGAATAACATTGAAATTTTAAAAAATTGGTCAGAAAATAATAATCTACTTTCCGCTTCTCCCAATTTCAACTTGGGGTCAGAAAATATGCTGCCAAAATACTACTGAAAGTTAGGAGTGTGGAAAAGTACGCTGTTAGCTTTACACTTTATTTGTTTGTCCATGCTTGTTGATAGGGAATGCACGTTCGCAAGAATGCTAACATGTCCATAGACTATATATACTGGACAAACCCTCCATGATGTCACCCATAGATTTTCTGAAAAGCAGGCTTGAAGCTCAAATGGTGCGGCTCCAAATGTCAACATCTTGGTAATGCCTGACTCCGCTTAACGCCCACCCAGCCCCTAAATGGGTAAAGTTGGCCAGATCAGTGTCAGCTGGGTGGGACAAATGAAGCCCGAACATGCCCTCCATCTCGTAGTTACCAAACAACCTAAGGCTATCAGGTAACCTTGAATCAGGTGCTTGATTAACGCATATATTTGAAGACTGGGCAGTGGTTTCCATGACGGGTGGTTTGGGTGTGCCTTTTAAAACCAACGACTGGCATATTGACTCAGTAACCATGGAACCATCAGTGGCTCTAATGTCACCAAGCTATTGATACCTGCTAATCAGTGCTCACGTTGTTAACATACAAATGAAGTAATACTAAAATTTCACTCAACAGAAACAGAAACACAGATTTCTTACTGCACAGCAAACCATATTATCTCACGTATCTTAGATAAACCTTTCAATGTTTCTGCAGCTACAGTGTTCTCAGCAAGTACACACTCCAGGCAACTCAAAATTTGCATACATGCCGCTTACACGACCCCATTGAGGCCTAGTCCACACTGCTCCGTTTTCGTTGGGAGCGCAAGCTCTAAATTAATACAGCACGTGGCCATATCTGAAAATATCTGCGTCAACATTAAAGCTGTTTTCATTTCTTCTTTGGTGTTTGGAGCGCACTGTAAAGCAGAGCAAATGGAAACGAAGTCACATTTCGCCATCGTGTGGCAGGAGGCTTATAATGATGTAGGTCCACTCCATAGAAGCACCGTGCTTTCTGTGGTCCGTAGATATGCAACGTGCAGGTTATACAGCACGATGTTTATCGCTAAACATGCTATTAAAATCGACAAACATGTCATGAACACTCCGTCATTGCTCAACTGTGGAAATGTTTGTGCTCTTCTTCTGCGCTTCACAGACACATGCACAGTGACAGGACATGCTGTTGCTTCCTCCCGCTGGCGGTTAATATTATTGCATCGTTTCCCAAAAGACTCAGATTTACTGTCTACACACAGAAACGACTCCGGCGTCTCCGTTTTAATGCACTCTGGAGAGCATTTTCGAAATGCGCCGTTTTGGGGTGGCGAAAACAGTGGATTAGTGTGGATGAATGGCCAAAACGAATAGATACTTAGCCATTTTCCTGTGAAAATGAAGCAGTGTGGACTCAGCCTGAAAGTGCATATATCCAAATTGAAAAGATCAGATGCTTCAAGCCCCACAGAATTTCGCCATTTTCACCCTCTTTTAGCCACAGCTCCCTCATAATTGTTGACAGACAGAACAAATGATACCTACTTGACCATTCACCAAAGTTATAGCACTTAATTCTCTGTACTTTTCTCACAATCAGCCTTTTTCTGGCAGCTTTGAACTCAAATTGTGAAGAATGCATGGCATCCATTTTGGGAATACCCCTGTTTGTTACAGTGACGTGAAAGTGAGGCTCTGATGTCACATGTTTTTGTTTACATTTGGTTGTCAAAGGGAATTTTCCAGAAACCACATTGAGTTGACAGAGGACAACACAACAGATACTATTTTCACTGTTGGGCCTCAAAAGAAGAAGAGAAGGGAGAAATAACACAGGAAATCATTAGGGGGAGGGGGAGGAGGGAAAGAGTCAAGGATCATTCTGTATTGAGACAGGACAGTCACAGCCTTCAGCCCTTGATGATCCAAGGTAAGATTTATTTATGATTTCTCTATTCTGAAAATAAATTTCCAGTTGCACACTGCTTTGCTTTGGGCTATTTTTTTTCTTGTCTGAAAAAAATAGACCAATGGCATTGTACCTTCACTGCTAAAATTAAAAAAAAAAAAATCACTGAAAACATAGGACAGTGGCACAATAGCATGTTTATTTCACTACTATTAAACCAGTCACTCAGTTTTTGACCATTTTAAAATGACATAGTATTTTCTCCTTTACTTTTCTATTGTTATTTTAGGGCATTTACCAACACGCAAGCACAGGTAGTCAACGCGGTAGTTTGTAATAAAATGCTCAGAAAGGATAAATATGTTTGAGTCCACAGCAGCTAGTGGGTGGCTGCCTTGATCCGGCACACTAGCTGACACTCAAAGTGACCAATTCCCTATTATTATGGCTTAAAATATCTTAAACTGATGAGTTATATCAAAATTCATGGGGAACGGGGAAACAAGCTATAGAGACCAATACCATTTTTTGTATGAGGCTGTGAACATATTTATTACTGTTTTAAAGTTTGAGATTAAAACATGAGCATCTGTGAGGTGTGACTATCTTTTGGAGCCAGCATCAAGTGGTCATTCAAGGAAATGCAAGATTTAGCACTTCCACGTTGGCTTCATTTTTCAGCACCAGACTTTGATTTGGGGCTTGGGTGGGACACAAAGCGGGTGGTTGTCATTCCATGCTGCTCTCTGGCTGTTGTCGTCACTATGATGCAATTAAGCTACCGATCTACATTTACAACAGCACTCTCACTACCATATGCAATGGTAGGGGGCGCTATCTTCAAAATGTAATAAAGCTTTCTCCCGACTTATTCTTTGCTAAAAAAACAACAAAAAAAACAAACAAATTGAACATATTGTACCCAGCTATTACAGTGAAAAATATTAGAACATAGTTTCATGTGGACTTGAAATAGTAGCCCATCATCATAATACATTTTGCGTGAAAAAAGAGGGACTGTTGTTTTCTTTCTGTAGAACCAAAAAAGAGAATTTTCCTGACTAAATCTCACAACTGCCATTTCTATTGACATATTCACATTATTGAAGTTGTTCCGTGCTCCTCATGTTGCTGTTGTAAATAAGGCATGCACAAAAATGAAGTCTCCAAATGGTAAATTATTCTTCATTACAACAGGGTCATGGTTACCGGCGATGCCAAGCTAAGCAAACACTTTTCAAAGTCCAACAGCTCCCTCGACAGCTCTAATGCCTGCTAAGATTGAGCAGGAAGTGAGTGGTAATTTGCCGTGAGTTCTGTCCAGTCTCAGAACTCCCAGACATCGTGTCGTCCAATTAGAGTGGAGTCGCGTGGTCCAGGGGGCCCTGTCTTAGGGTCACAAAGTTGAAATAGATTCCTACAGTCCGCAGACAGTTGTTGATTGAGTTCCTAGTAATATGCTGGAATCACTCTCTCCTTTGGCATTTTTAGTCATGAGTGTGTACAGATTTTTCATGGGTTTTACAGAAGTGAGCAGCCCTCATGAATCTGAAAAATTAACTGCAATGGGGACAGCCAGAATGAACAGTAAATATCCTTTGAAAATTAAATACTATATTATGGCTGCTTTGAGGAATGGAAATGGGAAATGGGGGTGTGCAATGTGAACAATATGGTATGAATTAAGTCAACCTTATTTTGTCATGATTATGTAACTAATTACATTTCAGGCTTTTCCATTCTGAAAATGGATGTTGCCTTCAGTGGGAGAAAGACATACTAATGCATTTCCATGCCATAATTAATTAGTTCCACTTAATAGCTTGGAAAAGGCTCATGATTGTACATGCTATCTTTTCTCCATCATACCCAGAACAATCAGTTATTGATTGGCATGCATACAGAAAAGAAATAATTAGGTGGCAGCTGGACTTAAATTTTAATTTTTTGTTTCATAAGGCTGGTGTGCAATTTTTAAAAAATTATGCATGAATTGAATTTTTATATAACTCACCAGTTTAAGTTGTTTTAAGCCATAAAGATATGGATAATTCGAGGCGTGGCCACTTTGAGTAACAGCTAGTATGTGCCAGGTTCGGTGTCTGAGGTGCTACTGCTTGCTGTGCGGTTAATTGTACTAATGGACCATATCTAAGAAGTCTGCACTCCCATATTTTCAGTGAGTGAAATTTTAGTATTATTTTCATTTGTATGTTAGCACTGTTTGCCCTAATTAGCAGTTATCGATAGCTAGTCAATATTGGCTACACTGATAGTGCCATGGTTACTGAGGGTATATGCCCATCATCGTTTTTAATGCTCACACCCAAACCACCCGTTTTTAGAGCCACAGCCATGTCCGCAAAATTTAATTAATTATTTAATAATAATTCATCAACTTTAGAGAGAATTCAACTGCCAGAGGAAACCAACTGAAAATCTATAAGGAAAGATCCTGTCTCACATTTGTAAAAACTCCTTCTGTATGACAACAACAAACTCCTGGAACGTACTACGTGGTCAACGCGCCATCAATAGTAGCTTTTGAGTGGAGTTCGGAAAGCAACTGGTCAACACACCCCCTAAAATATGATTATAGAGCAAATCCTGTATCTCCTCGCATGGGCACAACCACATTAAATTTTAGCGACTGAGACAAAGAGCTGGCATTAGAGGCTAAATAAGCCTAGTGAGCCAGAACTGTACCTGTAAATAAACCTGTAAGTAATAATTAACAATAATTAATCAATCATGCAAACCCAGTTACCTGTGTTACAATATGGCACAAACCAGAGTTATTAAAGTTTTGTTTTTTTATTAGTTATTACTTTTATTTCATTGTTCATTTTTGCATTCAATTCAGTTTCATGGTCCTCTTATGCATTATTGCTCACTGTTGTGTGCAGAGTGTGTGTATTTGATGCACCCACTTAGGTAAGGCGCATGTGAGTGTTGCCCTCTTTAAATACAGCACTAGGCACCACTGGACTTT
>OMMV01193700.1:0-13145 GCA_900302635.1 Chatrabus melanurus
AGGTTTTTTTTTCTCCCTCCTCCTGCTGTTTTTTTTTTCTTTGCTTACAGTGGCCATAATACGCTGTCATATTAATATTACACCATTGCAGGTGACTGGAGATGATATGTGCAGGCAGACTGTACGTGCGTTGTGAAGCGTTCTGAGGCATTGCACTCATTGTACAGCGCTGGACTTTCGACCAGGTTTTTGGTGGTCTGAGGCGCAAATCCTTTCTGATGATTGATGATATCAATGCGCCAGCTCTGGGCCTGACCACACCTCATTTTTAAATCAACACGCCCACATGAGCACGAGTGGTACTGTTATTTAGAGTATGCAGGCGCTGTGGAAATTAGCAATGGCACTTGCGCTGTGCACTGCTTTGCACCGGGTGGCCCATCGTCTTTATTCTTCTTTCTTTGCTCTTTGTCTCTTTCAGTCATTTTTTCCTTTCACTCATTCTTTTGCCTTTTCGGCTTCTTTCTTTTGGTCTCTTTCATACATACATTTGTTGTTTCTGACATGCATTTTCAGTCTTTCTTTTGTTTTTCATTTTTCTCATCGTTTCTTTCTCCCATTCCTTCTCTCTCTTTTTCCACCTCTCTCTCTCTCTGTATTTAGTGCTCGCTCTCCCCTCCTGTGTAAATGAAACATGAGCGGCTGTGTGGACTGAACTTGTCATAGACAAGCTGGGATGAATTAATGATAAGCGAGCAGAGATGTGTTTTAATGCGTCCTCTCTGGTGGAGGCATATTATCGCCGACTGTACACCTGCGCGTTTTCACACAAACACGCCACAGAAAAACGCGGATAAGGTGACGCTTTGATAGAGAAAGTCGTGCTCTGTTAATTCTTCAGTCTGACGCAAGAATGTTGTGTCACTTGGCCGTTTATCAGGTGACTTTTAAGAAATACTGTAATTAACCGTGTTTAGACTTTGAAATGTGCATTTTTAAATTCGTGTTACCTTTAAAGATTCTCCGAGGCTTCGGCTTTTTTCCATTCAGATGAAGGAAAACCCATTTCTCCTTTGAAAGACCTTCATTTTCAGCCATTTTTAAAAAGGATTAGAGCGGCTGCAGAAAATGATGGAATGTCTGTCGCTTTTCACCACAGTTCAACAAGCTCGGTGATAGAATGCTGCTCGTATTAGACATTCCGATGTTGATTCAGGCGCAGGTGATTTTGAATGATCAATGCCTATAGCGGAACAAAAATCGCTTGCTTGTTTGATAGCCTGGTGAAATCTGCGAAAGAAAAGAAAAAAAAGAGAGGCTGTTTTTTTTTAAGCTGCTTTCTTTTCAGATTATTCAGATTATTTATTTTCAAATTGTCCCTTAGGGTAATGTTACATTTTGGCATTTCACACCTCCCTCTCCCATAAATGAACCATCACAGCCATAAATCACTGGACAAACACAGACTTGTGCAAACCCTGAAAGCTTCACAGATTTATGTAACATATTCATGTTTTCCACTTCCTCATTTTAGTACTCCACTGGTAAAGCCTAGCTAATAAAAGGTCCTATTAATATTTCCTGTTGCTTAGCAACGGCAGGCAGCAAGTAATAGCATTCTGTGGAAAAATAGATGACCGATAAGGAAAAATTCAATTCTTTTCTCATCTCCTGGGAGAAAGTGCCTTATTTCTCCAGCAATGTGATATGAAACTGTAGTTGTATATTAAGAAATATCTTAAAAGAAATATAGGTTATTTTCCAATTTCATCATTTCGGAGGGATTTTTATTGCAGGCTGGAATGGCAGCTCATCTTTTTTCCCCCCTCCTTGATAAAGTCAATTAACCTATTGGATTAAGCTAATCAGGGGACAAGCTGCAAACAGCTTTTTATTCTTTTTAAAAAGAAATTCTTAAGAAATGGTGTTAAATTACACCTGCAGAAAACTTTCAAAGCCTCATTTACATGCAAAAATTGCATTTAATTTTAATTTATATTTGAAGTTATGTGCAAACACAGACCAGCCTCGACAGCATTTAATGCCATAAAAAAAAAAAAAAAAAAAACCTTTTCTAATAATCGTGCTTATTGCTGCGATCACACTTTCCTACCCGGTAATCAGCCTCTCCTGTCTTCAATCACCTGTAATCAGTGTGCAGTATAAAGTTGGCTCCTCAGCACTCACTCATCGCCACATTGTTTCATGCCTCCAAGTCAAACACTCCAGCAAGTCTTTTTTTTTTTCACCAGATCCTATTGAATGAACTCTCCCTGCATTTGGACCTCTCTTTTGTCTGTCTGCTCCTATTCTGGTTTCTCTGCCTTGTCTCTGCCTGCCTGTCTGACTTGAATCCTTGCTTGTCTCGTGCATCCTACTCCTTGTCTGCAGTATTGGCTTCCTGGTACCTGTTCTACTATCTCTGGTGCCTACTAGACCTGGTGCCTGCTCACTCCCAGACTTATTTGATGCGATATCATCCAATTCACCTGTGTACCAACTCCTGCCTTCTTCAACGATCCTTTCTTCTCCATTATCTGCAATTTGCTCTGTAGCTCAAATCTACCTTAAGCACTATATGCCTCTTGTTCTCTGCTCGGTGGTGACTGCTCCTGCCAGCGTTCTCTTAGACCAGCTCCACAAGGTTTTGCTCTCAATGCTGTGGACTGCTCAAGTTAAACTGGGTCATCCCTGACCAGCACTTGGGTGCGGAACATGATAGCAATGCCTTCTGCATCCCCATCATCCTCGTTAGACTGCTTCCTCCCCAAAGTTTACCCTATTTACTCTGAAACTCATCCCTCATTGAGCTTTCAGCAGTTCTCCGCACCCAGTGCTTCATCTGCACCATCTCCTTCGCTAGACCCAGTCCGTCCCTTGCTCTTGCCACACCTGCACCACGAGTGCTACAATGTTATACTGGGGAACTGGGGTTTGCCACCCATTTTTAACCAACTGCTCCATTCTGTTTGCTCTACAAACGAATACTTACACCAAGATAGAAGCTCGTGTGGCATTTTCCCATTGCCACCTGAATTCATGAGCCAGAAACTAGGGAAAGGTAGAATGGGAGTGAAGATCCACAGAATGTTCCTCCTTTCTGGTCTTCTCTGATGAACTGCAGAAGGCAATTGACCAGGGGAACAAAAGACACAATGCTGCCCAGACCACTGCCTCCAACAGTGGAACAGGTAAGTTTCAATTAGTCTGGAAGTCAATTATTCAATTGACTTCCAAACCCTTGGAACCTAGAGCCGATTATATAGAAGAAGGAAGCTGCATGTGACCCTCCCACCAAGCTCAGTTAACTTATTACTTTGGCTGCTAGAGTGGTTCAATGGATTTGCAAATGCTGGTGTGAATAACACAGTCCTGAATACCTGAGACACAGGAGAGAACTCTTTACAATGCCACCTTCACCCCTGTGCCTGTTGATACTCCTGTAGAACCTCCAGAGCCCATGCAACTTAGTCGCATTAAGTTAACTCCCAAAGAAAGACTTTGCAGGGGGGCAGAGGAACCTCTGCGCCTATTGTGGACAGGTGGGACACTGCCTTGCCACCTGTCCGGCACAAGCCAAGGCTCATCATTGAAGAGGAGAGTACTGGTCAGCTGAACCCCCTGCATGTCAAGGTAAAGACATGTGAGGTTCATGTTTCCATGGTCTTTTTTCTGGGGTTTATCATCTCACCAGGCAGGATCCATATGGACTCAGCCAAGGTTTCTGTGGCCAACCCCCACCACTCAAAAGCAGCTGCAATAACTCCTTGGGTTTGCCAGTTTCTACCAGAGCTTTATCCAGGACTACAACACCATCTCTACTCTTTTTACTTCCCTGACATCTTGCAAGGCCATGTTAAACAGGTCACCTATTGCAGAGCAGGTCCTTGGTGAACTGAAGTCTTGGTTTACATCAGCACCCATGGTTTCTCCACCAAAATTCTAGCCAGCAGTCCATGGTGGATGTCAATGTGTCCAATGTGAGAGTGAGTGCCATCCTTTCTCAGTGCTTGAGAATTGAGAGTCACTGGCTGTCAAGTTTGCACTAGAAGAATGGCACCATTGGCTAGAGAGAGCCACACAGCCCTTCCTGGTCTCATCTGCTCAAAAGAACTTAAAATACATCAGATCGACAAGGAAACAGACCTCTCAACAGACCCAATAGCCTTTATACTTCAACCAATTCCAGTTCACCCTTTCATGCCATTCTGGTTCCATGAACCAAAAACCAGACACAATTTCGCACCAGTTTTAATGTGAGGAGGAACCAAAGCAGGTACAACCACATCCTCTCCTCTTCGTTTCTGGTCACAACTGAGAGGGTCAGAGCCATTCTGTCCAATCTTAACAGGGCCCCACTTTCTGCCCTGACAGATGTCTCTATGTCTTCGAAGCACTATAGTTGGAGGTCCTCCATCAGGCCCTACCCCAGCGTACAGATGACTATCCTAGCCATTGTTTGTTTGCAACTCCCGTATTCCATGAGGATCCACCCAACATTCTATGTTTCCAGGGTTAAGCCCATTTAGCAGAGTCTGCTTGTGCTTGCCCCCCAGGCCTCTTTTGCCTAGCTGTTTGATGGGGAGTTGGCCTAATCCATGCCGTAACACTTGTGGTCTCACAGTCAGGCAGGATCTCCAGGTCCTGGTTATTTCAGAGGAGTTATGGGCCAGAGGACTGCTCCCGTCCACAATTAAACTCCAATTTCCACTTGGTCCCTCCTGTCCAATGCAGGTGGATGTTGGATGCTGTACATTGAATGGGCGGGGGGTGGAGGGGGGTACGTCATCACCCAGTTATTTGTTTCACCTACTGTTATTCTTCCCTGTCTGCAGTTTCCTTCCCAGTAATCACGCTCGCTTGTCTCCCTCACCTGTAATCATTGCGCCGCATAAAGTTTGGTCTTCCGGACACACTTATTTCCAGATTGTTTTATGCCTCTGAGTTGAACCCTCTAGCCACCTGTTATTCTCACCAGGTCCTAACTAAGTATAATTCCTGAATTCTTGCCTGTCTCTTGCATCACCTACCTGCTTCTTGTCTGCTGGATTGGCTTCCCAGTACCAAACCATGACTATTCTGCCACTCCTTCTTCTGCCTCATCTGGTTTGTCGACCTCCTGGACTCCACTCTCTTGTGTTCCATCTGTTGCCATCTAGCCCTGCCACCTGGTTGCTTCAAATCTGGTTGTGTTTGCTTTATTGTGCGACTCACCTCTGTACCGACTCCTGGCTTCTTCGGACCTACTCCATTCTACATTCTGTAGTTTTCTCTGGAATTTGACGGTTGCTTCAGCACTTTACACCTTGGTGGCTAGTGTTCCAACCGGATTTTTTTTTTTTTTTAAAGGATTTTACTGTGAGTGCTGTGGATTGCTAAAGCTAAGCTCAGTCAGTCCTGATCACTGATCAGCACTTGGATTGGGGTCCGTAACATCTGGTGTATGCCCTTCTTTCAATTAGACTGATCTCATGTTCTCTGCTGCGTACCCAAAGTTTGTCCCTGCTTTACTTTGACTCATTCCTCATGGAGCTTCAAGAAAGCTTTCTTAAATCTCATCCTGAGTCATCTGCATTTGATTCTGAGTCCTACTCACAATTCAATACAGAAAGAGAAGAGAGGCTCGGCCGTGAAAATTTCCAATTTATGTAATTCATCATGTCACATGTTGTGTAAGTAAAAGATGTGTTATCACGCCCATGTTGTGTTCCATACTTTAGATGTGATCGACACTGGCATTCATGCAAAGAACAGAAACCACAGAGACAAAGAGCTGCAGCAGATACCCAGTGTTATGAAGCAGATACATAGATAAGGGATTTCATATTACACTTAGCCACGGGCCCATGCTGAGATTTATCATGCCATGAAATCGTGTCCATATTGCACTGTGCCCTATCTCAACCATCCATCAGCTCATTCTGCTTTCACCGCAAGGAATATTCTGCCCCAGCGCCAGTGAAGAACCAAGTCATCCCACTCAGGGACATCTCCCCTGCTGTGCCACCAGCCACCAGTTCAGCACAACACTGCCACTGTGTCTGCTAATGTGCATGAGAGCGGCTTGAGCCACAGTGATTAACATACTTTGTGCATTCATGTAACACAGTGCAGTGTGCCGCGTTAATCCTGCACCGACAGGCTGCAGCGGTGCTGAGTAGGACAGAATGTTGACAGTATCTTATGGTTGCTGTTTGTACTTGATACCCGAGTGGAAAATATATCTCGCTTTTCATTGGATTTAGGTGTCATTATTTTTATTTTGTAACTAAAGAGGTCACATTATACTGCATGTGCTTTCAGTAAACTAATATAGGGCACCAGGTGTCTTAAAAAAATACCTTATAGACAATGAAGTGATCGTTAAGCAAATTAATTATAATGTTACAAACTTCATTTTTAAATTAAAACAAACAACTTGATTCCTTTGTTGTTGTGGTGCTCAGTACAAGAACATTCAAAAATAAAGAGTGTAAAAACCTCACTGAATACAATGTGGTTTCTTAAAAATTGCAGGAGTACGGAAAATAAATGATATATATACATAGTACTGTGCAAAAGTTTTAGGCACCCATTTTTTAAATTAAAACAAACAAATGCCCCCAGGCATCATCGTCAACAGAAAATCATGTTGAAATCCCCACCCCCTCAAAAAATGCAACATAAATAAAATATGAGATTATTATGTTTTCTTTTTCATTAAAGTAACCAATCAATTACTCATTTACAAACCTCATTTTAAAAAGAAGCAAAAACACACAAAGAAATAGATTTCCTTGTGGATGTACTGCCTAGTACTTGACAACACAAAGAGAGTTGCTGATGATCAATCAATAATAAAATTATTTAAAAAAAAAAAACTGATTTAACAGCCTAATTTTCTTATAAATTTGAAGAGACACCCTCAAACAAATTATGTCTTTTTATCACCTAAATGAAATTATTAATTATTTTTAAAGCTGAGATGTAGTCAGACATTTTACATATTTGCCGTCAGTGCGTAAGGTTCCCGGTTCAAACCCCACCCCTGCCCATTCTCCGTGTAATGTGGAGTTGTGTCAGGAAGGGCACCCGGCGTAAAAACTTGTACCAAATCTATATGCAGATCCATGTGGAATCTGCTGTGGCGAGAATTGGGAGAAGCCGAAAGTATATTATTATTCATAAATATGAACTATTTAACAGCTTCTTTTTAATTTAAAAGAAAAAATCAGACACATTTAGTATGCCTAAAACATTTGCACAGTACTGTATTTATAAATATACTTCTTTATTTATAGATATCAATTAGATAGCAGTTTTTCATTATTTTTGGCACATTTACTGTCCCTAAAACCTTTGACAAACCTTTGACAAATACAGCATGTCATCAGCCCTTATTCTTTTCTTTCCTCTTGTTTACACATTTTCCAAGCTTTGCAGGAGGGCATTGTTTACCGTTTCAGTCACAGGTAGATGCATGGGGGGCATCAAATCAGTCGAAAATAACTGTAAACCTGTCAGCTGTTTTTCCAAAAGAAAAATCTGTATGAATTTTGTTTGAAACATGGTATAAAAATAACAGTGAGTGTTGTACATACTGTATGACAGTGTTCCACAGTTAACTGTGTGATTGTGACGATAATAATAGAATGTAATTAATTTGTTTGGTAACCCGTCTGCAGCATTTGCTTTAGTTGAAAGTTGGGAGAAAATGGGTGAAGATGGCTCCTGTCAGAAAAGCGAGAGATTTTACACGCATGCAGATTATTGTGGCATGACCTCCGCTGCGTGTCTGTGTGTGTGCGTGTGTGTGTGCACGCTGCTCCACGGTGCACACGCCTTCTTTTCATTTGTATGCTCTTTCTTGCCTTTGTGTTCATTATTTCTGCATCTACGTTCATGTTTGTTGTGCGATCACGTGCACACCCACACACACACACACACACACATATGCACACAGAGTGCGTTTGACACGACAGTCAGCAGTCTCATTAGTGGGAGCAGAGGAGCCTTCTGCTGTCAGGAGTGCGTGTCCCAAACGCTCCTCACAACCGTCTCCTCCATGTCATGTCAGGCAGGGCTGTGATTCCCTGATGCCGAGCTTTGTGAGGTGAGCACAGAGACACGCCCGGGCTGAGAGGGAGTTCGACAGAATAAGGAACAAGAGAGAACTGGGGGGGAAAGAGAGGAAATAAAAGTAAAGGAGGTTCTGACATTAGCGATATAATGAGGAACATGGAGGATAGTGCCAAAGGGGGCATCACGACATCACAATCTGCAAATCAGCTCCTGCCTTGTTGCAGATTCTCTCTGAGGAATGTTCAGGGTAGTGCTGTGGTTTTTTAAGGGCAACAGTCAATCACAGTCAATGACTAGATGGGGCACCTGAAAGTGCAGACTGCTGCCAAGGCCGAATAATCCCAACAAATTTCTTTAGGATTAACATTACTTAAATCATCCATAAATGAAATGTTGCTTGCTTGTTGTGTGTGATGGGATGTGCCTGACGGGTTTCATCAACATCAGTGACACAGGAATGGCTCCACCCAACAGTCTGTTTGTTCATCTGTTCAATCAGCAGGCTGGAATTTAAGATTTAAGATGAGATAAAATAAGATAAGGATGAAGAGATAAAGTTAATTGATCCCACACCATGGAAATTTCCATGTTACAGCAGCTCAACAGTCATATATACATACATACGAGCAATAACCTGTGCAATGCACGGGAATACATTTCTAGCCATGGTGAGTTTTTTCACATTCATTTTATACACTTTTTCCACCTCTGAAAGGTAAAACAACTTATAGCATCAACTTGAATTAATAATAATTTAAGTACAGATTCCACAGGTGTGAGGAAGAATTGCCGGCGCGGGCAAATTTGAAAACTGCGTGAGCTTTCACAGTCACAAAAGCATGGCGTGTACACTGCAGTGTGCCGGACACTCACCGTTGTCTGTAAGTCCAAGAATAACTCCTAAATCCCGGGTCTATTAAAATCCAAGAAAAGTGTAGCTAAAGTGTAGGTCTGTGCCAGGAGGCTGTCTCAGTGCGTGTCGCTTATAAGTGCGCGCTCAATGTGGAACTTTGGTGGCGCGGAGGGGGACGGGTGCATCATGATGGTTTGGAGATGCGCAATGCATGACGGAGGAGCAGCGAATTTGAAATCGATGCGAGAAAATTGCAAAAAACAATGGGTTACCCCAAGAAATGAAGTGAGATATTTACCCTAATGAGGGGCCAACGGTAAAAGATTTGGCGGTCAGTGGAGGACGCGTATCGTAGTGGATGGCTCGGAAAGTCTTGACGAAGTGGGTATTATATATATATATATATGGAGAGAGAGAGAGGGAGACACACATATAGGTGCATGCTTTTTGCAGATGACAATGTTTTGTGCAGCGCCAGAATAGAGGAAGTAGAGGAAAAATGGAGAGGACGTTTGAAAGCTAGAGGATTGGTCAATAATAGGAAGAAGGCGGAATATGTGGAGTTTAATGAAGATCAAGTTTCAGGGATTGAGTTGCGCGGGGGAAGCGTTGAAAAAAACTGAATAAGTTTGAATACTTCAGATAAGTGGGAGTGATAAGCAGTCTGTTTGGAACAACTGGAAGAGGGTACCATGAGTGTTGTGTGACCGAAGGATTAAAGCAAAGGTTAATTAGTAAGCTTACTTTTGGTTGCCACCATTTTTGCTCGCAGTCACCACGGCCGATCCAGCATATTGCCGCATGTTGATTTGGCATAGGTTTTACACTAGCTGCACTTCCTGAAGCAACTCCAGATTTGCATGGAGAATGGAGCTCGAACTGGCGACCTTCTGTTTGGGAGGCAAGCGCACTAACTGTTTGCCACACAGCAGTAAGACCAGAAATTATGTGCGGGTCCACAAGACATGGGCAGTGAAGGGAGTGCAGGAGAAGAAGTCGGATGTGTGGAAATGAAATGAGTGAGATGGATGTGCAGAGTTACAAAGCTGGACAGAATAAGAAATGAGGAGAATCAAAGGTACAGCAAAAGTAGGAGAAATATGCAGGAAAGTAGGGTGAGGTGGTTTAGAAACGTACTGAAGAGAGATGATGAGAGTAATGAGAATAGGGGAGAGAAAGAGGGGAATGCCAAAGTGGAGGTGGATGAATAGAGCAAAGGAAGACTTGGAGGAAAAGGGTCCAAGTGCGGCGAAGGTGCTCGACCCAGCTGTACGGAGAACGCCTGTCAGCCACATTGACCCCACGGAGACGTGGGGGAAGAAGAAGATCTGGAGGGTAGCTGAACATTTTGAACTTGTGGTTCTCTGAGCACAAAAGACAAGGCCCCCAAAGTGAGCAACATGCTTCAACCCTGTAGGAGTTGGTTAAAATAATCCGCCCTCTGCTGCGAACAGTGATCCAATCGCAGCCTTTCTTAGCATCTGTCTGATGCCATGAGCTCACAGCAGCAGCATTAAGCTTTGCTTTCATACGTAAGTAGGATGTGATTCATAAATCCACTCTCTTATTAACTCTCAGCTTGTGTAAATGACCCTCCTGGGTACATATACAGTATACACGCACTTGATAAACCAAAAGCTTGGATGAAGAGGGATAGAGGAGAGAGAGAGAAGGAGGGGGTGAGGGAGGGGTGGAGGTTCGAAGGCTCTTTGAGGAACAGTTGTTAGTGCTTTGCCCTCAGGGTGAATGAGAAGTAGCTTTGAGGGCTCAGAGGCCCAGGGTTGGCTGCCTACCTAAAGGCGTGTTTACCGCCGCGTTGCGCACGGGCTGTGCTTTTGAAGGATCAGTCTCGAACGTGCCTCTAATTAAAGCTGTCATGGCTGGGTGCCTGCAGGGATAATGTTCTATTATTATAGTCATTTGTTTCAATTAAACGCTGTGTGATTTTACAATAGCAGCCGTGAACCTGAGAGAGTGAGCCATCACTCTAAACAAGATGGCACCAGTCAAGCAGCGAGCGCGGAGACAAGCGTCTGTAGGACCGCCGATCACAAGAGGGCGGCGCGGAGCAACAGTGCAAAAGTCCGACGGTGCTCATTTAATCAACTCTAAATTTAAAGACGCAGTATTTGAGGAGAGCTTAATCTGTCAGTATTTCATATTATCAATGAATATTTCATTTGATAAAAAAAAGTCATAAAATGGTAATAAACAAATACGTTTCTCAGCGCTCAAGTTAATGTCTTCAAATTATTAATTTTTGCCCAACCAACAGATTATAATCCCAAAATATTCAGATATTAGTTTAATCTGAAATTGATCCAGTTTAAACCGGTTTAGTTTAGTACTGGTTAACACAAGTACAAGAGCCAACATGTGGTTTAAATCAATTTAAAGCAACTTAAAAGCACTTTAATCCAGTCAATCTGTGAAATAATTTAAAACCAGTCAACACCAGATCATTTAATCAGTATAAAGGCAGGTAAAGACATTCTGGTGGTTTATAGGGTTAGGGTTGGATGGCCAAAAATAAAATAATATCTGCTGTTTAAACACGTTGGAAGTTGTTTACTTGCATCAGCTACGACACGACAGCCATGCAGCGCGTTTTCTTGTGCTGCGAGCCAGCATGGCGCTGAGGGCCTCGGCTACGGAAAAGGTCAAGAGGACGCCGACATATCACCTGGTAGATTGATGGCTCAGGAAGTGGGCCACCTGTCTGGTTACCAATCAGGACCCACAACAGTTCCACAGTGTGGTGGATACGGCGACACGCGGCACCAGCGCCTGCTCCCTGACCTGAAGTGGTTTAAAAAAAACAGCCATTTGTGGGATGAAACCATTTAAATTCAAAGTCGCTCAGATAAAACAGAAAAGTTGCAGATTCTCACTGGAACTAGTCAAAATTGGGCTTGTTTAACTTGATAAAATGATTTCAATATTCAATCAATTTGCACGACAGTTTATGATTTTAGTGTTGATTGATGGATTAATCAATTCATTATTCCAGCTTGACCGAGGACTAACAGAGTGTTTTATCTCCTTTGTCCACCCATGATTGTCGAATTCCAGAAAAATAGCAAAATTTTGGAATTCTAAACAGGGAGGTGGGGAAAACAAAAATCACAAAGGCGCTCTTGAGCAAGGTCCCCTAAAGGCGCAGTCACACCTAGACATTTGGGCCAACGTAGACGAACATATTCGCAAACGTCGGTGTCCACTAGCCTCCGCAAATGCTAATTAAATCATTCAGGTGTGCTCTGCCAATCAAGACCTAACAGACACTTGAATGAGCTAATCGGCTTTTGGCAGAACAGGGAGAGATGGAAAAATATACATGTGAAAGGGGTTCCCTGAGTACCAGGGTTGGGAACCACTGGTCTAGACCTTACTCGTGTTTAGCGTCTTGAGGTGACTTGTGTTATGGTTTGGTGCTGGATAAATAAACTGAATTGAATTGACTGTCTGCAAAAGCTAGTAATTTACATGAAGCTGGTAATAAATAAAACACACATTAGGCTAACTTTAAATAATAATAACAACAACAACAACAAGAGCACTCAGAGAGCGCAGACCTCCACCAAGGTTTTAACATTTGTCGCCCGTGAAATCAATCAGTGAACGTGAAGAATAACTTTGATTGGCATATATGATTTATACGCCTGTGAAGACAAACCACTAGACATTACTTTTCCTCCTTTAATTTCTAATTCATTAATATTTAATTTATGTATTTATTTATATTGTCCATTATAGTGATACATAAACCACAAAAGCTGACATCAGCAGGGATTACACAACTATTAGAAATAAACTACAAGTGCTGACATCAAGTCACGTGCTGAGCTTTTAGAGATAGCTCAAATCTGTTGACAGCTTCCTGAATCAGCATTCGCCCAGCTACATTTTGGTAGTGGTTGGACATTTCTGTGTCTATTACATACCTCACAACAGCGTCTTACATAGTGGCACCTGAAATTTTTAGATTTTGATCCACTGGATCCAGAAGACTTTCCGGATCTGGATAGAACTTTACCTGCTTGTAGCTACTACCATCTTGCATAAGCATGACAAGAGTCATCCTGATCTGTTGAGATGTTACCGAGATGTACACATCTGAACATGTTAAATGGGATTCCAATGTCCAATGTTAAATTTAAATTGCAGCCAAATGTTTAATCTGGATCAGATCTGGATGAAACTTGGTCTGAGAGTTAAATGAGTTTTAACAGAGATATGATTTTTTTTTTTAAATTTCACCCATTAGAAGAGATAGAGATTTTTTTTTACA